>OZ018388.1:72930909-73148709 GCA_963969525.1 Ontholestes murinus
ATATGAGGTGACACTCCTGCTCTCCAGCTGCCAATATCCACCGTGAACGAAAACCACCGTCGGTGCATCTGAAAGAGAGTCGAGTTGCAAAAAAGCACAAAACCATGCACTCAATGGCCCGGAAAATGTGTGCCGGCCGAAACGAATAAATCAGATGTGATCTATCATCTGGGAACAATGAGCCGGATTATTCAATTAATTGCTCAACGATTTATGTGACGACTCTGGCCGGTCACGACACGGACATTTTTCCTCCTAACTATCCACTCAACCAATCTAAAATATTCACGGAATGGATAACATAACAGTATACAATTTAATTGAATATCGCTGTATATCGTCGATCAAAATTTACGGCACACGCCGCGATACCATAATCGGAGCTCATATTATTACCTCTTACGGATTTGAAATATTTATTATTTGATTCGTCTAAAATTATAATTTCTGTTTACCATCGGGTAGATCGATACCGAAAATATCAACTTTTTCGTTTTCGGTAAATCCATAATCAATCCCTAATTGACAAGGAATCGTCTTTTGGACGATTTGACTTTCTAAAAATGAAAATATTTGTAGTAAAAAATTAAGTATAGAATTATCAACATACCTTCTTCGATAAATTTAAAATGGAATTCCATTACACTTTAGTCGTTTTCTCACAACCTGCGTACACTTTTTAAATTTCAATTGTAGCAACGTTAAATCAATTAGTGCCTTCAGAACCTGAAATTTTATTTTTTTATATTATCCACATAACAAAAACATGCAGGTTTTTATAGTAATGTGTGTGTATAACGATGTACACTTGCCTTGGCATGTATGTAAAAACTATAATGCACTTAGGTGAGAAATAAAGTGATAAGGCTTATCTTTATTTATATTTGTTTATAATCTATAAGGTATATTATACACTGACGTATGTAATCATCAATTCGTAGTTTTATGTTGGCAGGCTATTTACATATTTTACTTCTAGTTAATTTAAATAATGAAGTTTAATTTATTTATTTGTTAAAAGTGTAAACGTCCTTCACTTCATTGTATATAATTTAGATAATAACTTAATAATAAAAATGTATTAAAGCACTTTACGTTGTAGAAAATTAACTAATAATTAGGAAAACACGAAAACATTTAGTAAATCTACAACAAATTAAGACTACAAAACAAATTACTTATTGAAACAACTACTTCTTTGGCCAATACCTCGACAGACATTGAATGATACAAAAGTAATTTGCCTATTACAAATAGCAAGGCTGTCGAAGCTTTAATGCTGCTTTTTAATCTACACATATAACATATATAACATCTTTATTCGCAAATAAAAAATTCAAGCAAAATAAAAACAATATATATTAGTGTGTTAGTATGTTACATGTCCATCGACCAGCAGTCTTTCAGTCTCATTGTGTATTATCAGTTTGTCTTTGATGATGATTTATGATAGGATAAAATGAATTCAAATGTTGTGACTGTAGGAGTTTTTAATTTTGGCGTCCCGTTCGGATTTTTGAGTAAGTAGAACAGTCAAGGATATGTCGGTTAAAGGGATTTTTGGAAAATTTATCATTTAGGTGCAAAATGCGTTAATTGATAGGGATAATAGAGGTAGAATTATTTAATTATATTGGTTAGAAGGATTATATAGAGGAATTAAGTTAACGTTCTTTAAGAAGATCGCAAATACATTACCACAGTCATCAAATAATTTCATAAAGTTTTACGGCTTAATGGATATTCTATCTTTTTGTATGCTATATTTCTGAATTATTTATTTATTGTGACTTTTATTTTGCTCAAAGCTATGAGGTTTTTGAAATTAGGTTTTTGATCTATGGCAATGTCCAGGTATTTTATGGAGGTATAATGAGGAACAATTATTTTGGAAATGAAAAAACCATGTGAAGAATTATTATTACGGTGATAGGGAATTAGTAGCTGGGACTGATTTTATTTCGCCATTATGCAAACCAGTGTTGTATGGAAGGGAGTCAGTAAGCTGCTGAAGGGATTTTAGAACTTTAGGTACTGTAGATGGATGAGAAATTTAGGGCCGTGCCACCTGCAAATTGTAAGAGATATTTGGAGGGATTAGAGTAACAAATGATCTGGGTTGTAAATGTGGAAGCAAAAATATTGCAGAATAGTGGAGGAAGAATCTGTTTGTAAGTAATGGTTTAATAATTTTCAATTTGTAATATTCTTAAGCCCGATAGTGGTGATTTTGATCTTTCTGGGAAAAATAGGAATAAAGCCAAGTATAAACGTTGCTATTGTGGCTATATTGCATAGTCGGGAGTGAAGTGTGTACAGTGTTCTACGATCTACCATCCAGGTTGCGTAAACAGAGTGAAAGAGTGTTGTAACAAATCATTAACTGTACATAATCTACAAATGGCTCCTCCGCCAGAGGACACCGCACAATTGTGAGTATTCGAGTAAACTTGCAATAGCCTATTCTGATCTTATAGCTGAGCTAAAATTATCAAACAGCCTGTTATTAGAAAAGATCGAACATTTAGAAAAAGAAAATAAGCCTTTAAAAAATGGCCAATCGGATAATGACAGCGAAATTGAAAATGTAAACAATATATCAGGCGGTATAGACAACCCATTGCGGTGTTAACATCAATAGACAATTCGATTATTGAGGATGATGCACAAGAGCCGAAATGGGTCGAGATGGTGTCGAAATCTCGCAGAAAAAGTAATCGTTTCCAGCCATCGGCCCGTGTGGAGTTGCTGGTCTTCCATCGGGCGCCTCCCCAGGTGGCGGATAGGGGCTAGCCTCCCAGCAATGGGAGGGGCGGACCAAAACCAGCAACCCCCTACAATGAATATTTCAAAACGGGAATCAAGTCACCAGGTGGGTACGTGCGAAAGCACGCAATCCCACCCCGCGGAAGCGGGCAGCCCAGTCGGATCTGGTGTGGGCAAATATTCATTATCCGGGCGAAAGCCCTCCAAGTCAACCCCCAAAGGGAGACAACCGTCCCAAAAGGACTAAAAACAAACTGGTGCTAAGCCATCGGCCACCAAACCTGGGCCTAGCACCTCTAGCAAAGCCGAACAATGTCCAGGCTCCCCTTCGGGCAAGCCCGTGGAGGTCCGACCTTCAATGAAGGCCTACAAGGACAGGAAAGCGGCTTACAGAATCCGTGGCAAGTTTGAGGCCATTCCAGAACAACAGCTATCCGATAAGGACAAGGCTTCCCTGGAATGGGCTCGAAATGCCATCAAGTTGCACGAGGCAAAAGTCAGCCAGACAGGCTCGTCGAAAAGACAGCGCTCTCTGGACGAGAACCCCCCCGTGTCTACGAAGAAAGCGAGGATTGGTCCCTCTCCTAAAACCACCAAACGGCCTCCTAACCGCTCCTACAGCGAGATCCTTAAGGAACACCTCGTATGGGCAGTAATTGACAGGAGCCACAAAGAAGGGTCCATCTCGGCAGCCAACTGGAAGTTGGTAGAGATGGGCCTCCTAAAAGCATACCTGGACATTCTCGAGAAGAATCCAGGACCCGCTCCCAAGTGCAGAGACGCAGGTTGGCACCAGGGTCATGTAAAGCTTATAGCCTGTGCCGACCAAAGATCGGCAGAACTGTACAAGCTTGCCATTGGGGAATTGGGTGAAGTCTGGCCTGGGGCTAGAATCGAGGCTGTAACAAGGGACCAGATCCCGAACAGACCGAGATCTAGAGCCTGGATCCCAGCAGAACCCTCGGACCCTAGTACGATCCTGAAGATCATTCAGGTGAGCAACCCCACGCTACCCACCAAAGATTGGAGCGTGGCCAAAACAAGCGAGGCAAGGGGTAACACGAGGCAGGCGATTGTCGTACTGAACGAGGAATCCCTAACCTTGCTTGAGGATTGCAAAGGGGTGATAAGTTACGGCTTCGGCTCTATCACCCTGAGCATCTATAAAAAAGACCAACTGACTTCCTCCAAGAAGGAGGAGACATCTCAAGAAGCGATGGAAACCCATCATTCCTCTGTGTCGGACAGCGACACCCCATCGGACCTAGGTAGGCTATTCCGCCCCTTGGGCTTGGATGAGGAGAGCGAACCGGACATGAATCCGTCGCTCTCCTCTGACATCGAAGACGAAAACGATAAGACGGTCGTCGAGGTGTCATGTAAGCATCCGGCCCAAGATGGCGGGGGTAGTGCAAATTAACCTCCACCACTCCAAGGCAGCTTCTGCTGCTCTGCTCCTTCGCCTAGCACACAGAGGGGAGGGCATCGCCCTTATCCAAGAACCCTGGATAGTGGGGAACAGGATCTGTGGACTAGGCTCCAAAGAATATAGACTATTCCACATGCAGGACTCGGGTAAGCCACGCTCCTGCATTCTTATAAATAAAAGATATAATGCTTTTATCTTGCCAAATTTCAGCAACAGCGACACTGTTGCTGTATCAATGGAGTACCAGTCCTACACGCTATGGCTGGTCTCCTCCTATTTCGCCCACGATAAAGAAATCCCCCCCGAGGGTCTGAGTGGGCTCCTTGACGCAGCTAACCGGGAAGGAGCCAGCGTCCTAATTGGAGCCGATGCGAACGCCCACCATAGCATCTGGGGAAGCTCGGATTCCAACACAAGAGGTGAGTCACTTTTAGAATTCTTACTTACTTCCAACCTCGCCATATGTAATGAAGGGAATACCCCTACCTTTATAACTGCTAATAGACGAGAAGTTCTGGACATTACTCTAGTCACCGAACAATCGTTCAACATTATCAGGAACTGGAAAGTGTCCTCTGAACACTCCTTTTCTGACCACAGATATATCGAATTCAACCTTGATATTCAAATGCAAGACTGCCCCAGATTTGTAGACAAAAGGAGAACCGACTGGGAAAAGTATAGAACTGCCCTATCGAGTACTCTACCATCTGAGCCACCCATACACCCACCACAATGGAGGAGCTGGATCGGATGGTGGAGGTCTTCTCCAATGCATGCAACAAATCAATAGACACTGCGTGTCCCAGTACGCCAAGAAAAGGCAAAAGCAAACCTACTTGGTGGACCCCTAAACTAAACTCCCTAAGAAAGGAGTGCCGTAGACTGTTCAACAAAGCTAAGTACACCAATGAATGGTCAACTTATAAAGACAGTCTCAGAAGCTTCAAAAGTGAAGTAAGAAAGGCCAAGCGGACGGCATGGAAGTCATTCTGTAACCAAATCGAAGACACTTCAGAAGCATGTCGACTGCGCAAAATTCTTTCTAAAGATCCTGTAGTCCCAGGTTTCGTCATGAAAGAAGACGGCACCTGGACTAGCTCATGCAAAGAAACGCTCGAACTTCTGATGGACACTCACTTCCCAAGAGGAATAAGCAATGAATCCATGTCCACAGAAACTTCTCATTCTCAATGCCCCGTTCACAAGATCGTGAGCAGAGAGAAGCTTATATGGAGCATCAAAAGCTTCAAACCTTATAAATCAGCTGGGCCAGACGGCATCAGTCCAGTTGAATTGCAAGAAGCCCAGGACATAGTTATACCATGGCTGGAAACCTTGTTCGTGGGGTGCCTTAACTTCTCGTACATCCCGAGGATGTGGAAAGAGGTGGAACTAACTTTCATTCCCAAAAGCGGGAAGATATTCCATACAAGACCAAAGGACTACAGGCCCATAAGCTTGTCCTCATTTTTACTCAAAACACTAGAGAGGTTACTTGACATCTACATAAAAGGGAGCATAAACCCCCAGTGGTAGTCAACCTCGCAACATGCGTACACCAAAGGGAAGTCCGTGGAAACAGCTCTGCACTCCCTGGTTAGTCAAATAGAAGGAACAATGGGCCACAAGGAATACACGCTGGTGACCTTCCTCGACATCGAGGGAGCGTTCAACAATGTGTACCCTGAAGCCATTGAGTCCGCCTTAAACGCAACTGGAATTGAGGCAACAGTTGTCGACCTCATAGGCAAGTTGCTCCGAGGAAGAAACATCCGTTCCAAACTAGGGAACTCCCGTATAAGTAGGCAGGCGAACAGGGGCACGCCACAGGGCGGGGTCCTTTCTCCCCTACTCTGGAACCTTGCGTTAAACGACCTTCTCTTAGATCTACGCAACTCCGGATGTAGGGTAGTAGCCTACGCAGATGATGTGGCCCTAGCCATCTCAGGGAAACATCTCAATGTAATGTCCCAGCTCACACAACGGGCATTACTAATACTAACTCAGTGGTGTGAACGATGCGGCCTAGGCGTAAACCCACAAAAAACTGAGCTAGTTCTTTTTACTAAGAAACACAAAATCCCCAAATTCTCACCCCCCCATCTTAATGGGAGTAGAATTGGAGATAAAAGAACAGGCTAAGTATTTAGGTATCATACTGGACCGAAAGCTCAGT
Organism: Ontholestes murinus; assembly: GCA_963969525.1. Taxonomy (NCBI): domain Eukaryota; kingdom Metazoa; phylum Arthropoda; class Insecta; order Coleoptera; family Staphylinidae; genus Ontholestes; species Ontholestes murinus. The sequence continues at coordinate 72,937,284 of OZ018388.1, forward strand.
TGGAAACCTAATATCCAGGAAAGAGTACGGAAAGCCACCGTGGCGCTGTACTCTTGCAAAAAGACGGTAGGCAAAAAATGGGGCATGAAACTCAACATCACCTACTGGCTCTACAAGGCAGTAGTAAGGCCAATACTCTACTACGGCGTATTCATATGGTGGACTGCTTTGGACAAAAAGGTTCACCAGCAAGCATTTGGGAAGGTCCAAAGGTTGGCAACCCTGATGATTACAGGAGCTATTAGGACATGTCCCACGAAAGCACTGGAAACAATCCTCAATCTGACCCCTGTGGATCTCCTCGGCAAGCAGATTGCGCTAACAACAGCATTAAGACTGAACTCAATTTGCCGACTCACAACTAATACGCGGGGACACACAAGAATTCTCAAAGAATTCCCCGGTGTCCCTAAGAATATTGACCGCTGTCTACCGATCCCTGCATTTCATAACAAGTTCTCCTCCCAGATCCCTACCAAGGAGGACTGGGCGGTGGACAAAGAAAATGAAGCAGGGACACTACACGTCTTCACGGACGGTTCTAAGCAGGACACAAAAGTTGGGGGAGCAGTCTTCTCCGAAGACCTAAAGATCCGACTATCCTTCAGACTACCAGACTACTGTAGTGTACTACAGGCAGAAGTAATCGCCATAAATACTGCAGTAGAATGGCTAAGGATCAATAGGACAAACGCAAACCGGGTCCACATTTACACTGATAGCCAAGCGGCAATCAGGGCTCTAACAGGTGTGAGTAGCACCTCAAAAGTGGTATCTGATTGCCGGAAATCACTAAATGAACTGGCAACACAGACAAACGCTCAACTCATCTGGGTGCCTAGCCACAGCAACAACCCGGGCAACGACACAGCGGATAAGCTGGCTAAGAATGGAACGAAGCTTCACTCGTCCTCAATAAACCATCACCCAGGAATTCCCTTAGCGACTAGCAAGGAAATCCTAAGTAATATCATCCTAAACCTAACAAACAAAAGGTGGATGAATGAGAGCAGCTGTAGCACAGCAAGGCAGATTTGGCCACGCTGCAACAGCAAAAGAAGCGATGGCATCATCTCATTAAAGAGACATGATATTGCGCTAACAGTGGGAGTCATCACGGGACACTGTCCCATTGGCAAACACGCAGAAAGGTTAGGAATAGCCCACAACGACTTTTGTAGAGGGTGCCTCGACGAAGAGGAGGAGGAAAACGTACTCCACTACCTCTGTCAATGTCCCGCGCTGGCCGGAATAAGAGATTCCTCCCTAGGCCGTTCCTTTATGAATGAGCTCTCTGACATCGAGACAACCGATGCCAGAAGCATAGCCAGATTCATAAATGGCTCCAAATGGTTCCCATAGAACTCAGGAAAGGGAAATTGGTATCACAACGGGCCTATCTAGGCCTAAGTGTGCACCTCTTCGTGGTGCTGCCACACCAACCTAACCTAACCTAACCTTCCAGCCATCGGACACATAGACGCAACAATCCGTGCGCGTTTACAACAAACTAGTGTCAGAAAAAAAAAATATCTGTTTTAAAGGGAACTGGATCTTGGAGAGAAGACAGCTTTAGTGCAGGAATTTAAATAGCCTGGATAGATCCTAATTTTTGGCTATATGGCATTGCAGTTCGTAGATTTAATTATTTTTACCCAAAAAATGCAGAAAAGACAATTTCAAACAAAATTAAACCATAAAATAAACCTATTACATTTAAATCCACAATCGTTGCGTCATAAACTAAATGAAATGGAAATATTCATTGAAAATCAATCTGAAAGTATAGACATTATATGCAAATTAAACGACTATAGATAACAATTTGGTCCGTAAAGCCCAAAGCTTCAAGTTTTCGAATTAAGACTTAATGTTGTACACGATCAAAGGCTTTCGAAACATATGTATAAATCGTATCTACTTGCCTATGATCGGAAAAGGAATTTGTTAAAAAGTTTTCAAATTCTAACAAATTGGTTATTGTTGACTTGCCTTCCGAAAACCCGTGTTTTTGACTACTAATTACGTGTTTAGATATCCAAGCTAACTGACGTGCTACTAATTTATCTAAAACTTTGGGTATAGATGATGAATGAATGCAAAGAAACACCGCGATAGTTAACTATGTTTTTGCGATCGCCACTTTTAAAAATAGGATTTATGTAGCTATTCTTCCACGTATCAGGAAAGCAAGACTGAAACAATTTATGGATTGGCTTAGCCAATGCACATACGCAATTTGCTAAAAAATGACCAGGAATTCCATCAGGACCCACATTAAAATTATTACCAAGTAATGCCAATTCTTCATATACCTCTTGTAGAGAAATAACTAATTTTTTAGGCATCACGGTCTTAGATAATGTAAAATTCTCATTATTAGGTATAATATTGCGATACGCTTCAGAGAAGAAATTACCAAAGGAGTTAACTATCTCAGTACCATTTGATAGAACATTACCATTGCAAGTAATTGAAGAAGGTACACCAGTTTCATTTTTTCTATCGTTAATAAATTTCCAAACGTGAGAAGGATTACTTTTTATATTAGCTTGAACACGATTACAATAACGAACATAAAGTTGTTTACTTAGTACAGAACATTGCTCCCGAAGATTAGAGAATCTAATATAATCATTGTAGTCTTCACAATTTTTATATTTAAGATGAGCAATTTTTTTCTGCTTTATTAACTTAATTAAGTTCTTGTCAAATCATTTAGGATAACTGGAAGATCTAATTTGCTTAAGTAAAACATACATCGCAATTGCAAAATTTAGTACATTGTAAAAAATTTTTACCATTATCATTTTAGAATGAAACTGCGATGCAGAAACTCTCAAAGTGATACATTCTTATTATTACTTTTATTTTCATCAATAATGCACCTGTAAATCAATACTTAATTCAAGTTTTAAACTGTCTTTGGTACTTAGTAAATATTATTAATTGCTGTCAAATATTCGCGAAGAGTGGATTCTGAGTGGATTTGGTATAAAAATATTAAGAAAAAAATAAATTTACTATGATTTTATTATAAAAAACATACATAATTTTTCAACTGTTACTTTTACGTAAAATTTCAGTTATTTTAAAGTAAAAGTTAAATTGTTTTTTAAGGCCTCAACTATCTAGAAAATTTTCAATTGTATTTTTTGTAAAATTTCAACCAATTTTTTCATTTTAACTTTTTTGAATAATTTTTCTTCTATTTTTAAGTACATTTCAACTATTTATTTTTTCGCACTTTATAATAATACGGTTGTTTAATGCAATTTTTTCATATTATATTTTTGGAATTTTAAAACCTGTGCTCAGCAAATATTCAATTAAAAAATTAACTGTTTCTTTTTAAGATGTTTTGTACGGTTTTTAAAGAAATTTTTATTTTAGAAAAATTTCTTAAATATTAAAAAAAGAGTTGGACTGCTTTTTGTTTTTAAATTTTTAATTTAATTCGAACTTTTTTCAAGTTTTAATTTAGTGTAAAAATATTAGGCGGAAAATGAATCTACTATGATTATATTATAAAGAAAATAATAGAATTAATTGAATAAAAACTGTTCATATTAATTGTTACTTTTAATTGAAGTTTAATATGTTGTATTGCATTGGGTTTGATATTATGGATCAATATACAAGACAAAAAGTTAACGATTTGACATACAAAAAAATTCATAATTGAAAAAACAAAAACACATTAATCAACTTCTTTCTGAGAACAAAGAAATACAACATCAACATAAATTCTTTAGTAAATTCATAAATTTAGGCATAAATATGTAGTCGATATATTAGTGGCATTCACCGGTAAAATAGAAACATTTCGAAAAGAATTGAACAGTTACATAAACATATAATTTGTAATAAATTGTATTAAAATCGTTCAGTTCGTTGTAGAAATAATAATTTAAAATTACGAAAACATTTCGCGAATCTACAAGAATGAGTCTTACAAAACAAATTAATTTTGAAACAACTACTTCTCTAGCTAATACCTCGACAGACATTGAATGATACAAAATTGAGGTATAATATAATTATATTAATTAGAGAAGTAAAATATGCTCATTATTTGCCTTCTTACACAAGTACTTTTTTGTTTGGCATTGAGATGTTGATATTGAACATTTGCAGCTACTAAAGCCCTGACCTCCAAACTTTGACTCATTCGAAACAGCTTCACGAATTGATACGTATTTTTCTGGAATATTTTCATGGATTTGTGTGCCAGAAATCTGAAAATCTCCTCTAGAAAACCACGTTTTAATAATCCCACATTTTGTACCTATTTAGTATACATCATTTTTTTCCTTCAGAATTTTCTTAATTAAATTTAGACAGTCTAATGGGCCACGGTCAACTTTTGGGATATTTAATAAAACAAAGTCTCCAACAGTAACCGATTTTAGTTTTTTTGCAAGTTTTCCGAGACATAATCTTTCTGTCGGTTGCAAATTTCACAGTGATATAAAGTATTATTCTCTTTAGAGGTTGTGGCAACATTTTGACAACAAGTTATATGAATTTTTGATGAACATAAATAGCATGAGATAATAGGTGAGTCATTAAAACTACTTGAATAAATTATACAAACATCTTGTTCCGAGTTAGCAACGTCTTCTGTGTTTGCAGTTTTTGTTTCATTGTAAATACACTGTTCTAGATCTTCTTCTCTGCCAATATTTTCTAATATTTCTGGCGGAATATTTGTAGAGCCTAGTCCTAACTTGGTTTCGACTCCAAAAAGTGCGGTAAACGGACTTCTCCCTATAATTCTGTGTTTTGAATTGTTTTTTTGCCACTGAACAAAACGGCAGCCTATTCCCCAATTTGTACTTCCTTTATCGTCCATCCAAGCACGTAACATATTTTCAATATCTTGATTGCAGCGTTCCACACTACCCTGTGACTGAGGATGCCGTGGTCATGTACTATTTTACAATCGGGCCACATACCTCTAATTTCTGTGACGACGTTAGCGGTAAATTTAAGTCGGTTGTCGCTCTGCAAGATGTGAGGTGCACCGAAGTCTAAAAATATCTTCAGCAATTCCAACGCAACTTCAGCAGCACGTTTCGTTTTCAAAGGGCGAAGAAGACAATATTTCGTTGAATGATCCTGGTAGTTCATTAACCATTTGTAATCTCCACAGGGAGTTGATTGAAAATCAACCAAATCTACTTGACTTAATTAAAATCTCTAGTAGTGAGTGGTCGTACAACAATATTACGATCTTGTTGTTGTTTTTCCGTATTGCAAATTTTACAAAGTGAAACAAAATTTATATATATTTATATATATATAATCAAATTCAATATACAAAAATATTAATTAATATCCTTGTGCAAGTGTAATTCATTGGAGTGTGGGTTAGAGGCTAACCATCCACTCTACATATATATTTTAGTCATCGCTACAATTCCCGGTTAAGTTAAAAGATCAAAAATCAAATTGGGCCGCAATGAGATCTTATATTTTGCAATACAGCCTAACCTAACAAATTGTTGACGATCACTTAAATAACTAGAGAACCAACTAATCACACGCGTACTCACCCCCAAAGAAACAAGTTTTTCAATAATTATACTATGTTAAACATGATCAAAACCTGTGTAAACACCATCAACTTAATAACCCATCTCCAAGACATTGGAAACAACTGACTGAAACGTTAGCAAATTAGTGACAGTTGATATTCCGGTCATAAAACCATGTTGTTCAGGAATTATGAAAAGCCTGCAACACCATGATAATTGAATGGATACAAGTTTAACCAATATCTTTTGCAATGTTGATTGAAAAACACCACCATTAAGAGAAGATTGAAGTAGGAAATGAATCGGTTTCGGGAGTGAGAATATACAACGCTTCATAAAGTATATCGGAATTCCATCAGGAACAACAAGAATTTTCTAGTTGATTCGCACAATCAAAAACACTAAGAGGATCTAAACCTAAGCTATCTTTGAAACTAATCATTTTGGGGAACCTCAATATTATTCTAACAATTAGAAGGTTAATTAATTAAACACTTGATTTGTTTCACTATTTTCGTATAGTTATTCTAGCAAAATTTTGATTGATTATAACTATATGCTCTAATAATGTTTATGAAACGGATTTAATTTCTTACCTGGCTTCGGGTCTTATAATGTTAATTCAGAACTCTCACTATCCTGTACTAGTGGCGCACTGTTTATAACCAAAAGAAAAATCTGCTAATAACCTCTATTGATATTCAGTGTTAATATTCATGCGAGTTTAATTAAAAATGACGTGATCATCCAATTATTTCGTATAAATAAATTTACGTTTACGCAAAAAGACCTTATAAATTACCCATTTTATTAGCGTTTTTTCAACGAACGCCTTAGGTTAATCAAATTAAAATTATAGAATTTAAAAAAAGTGTTTTATATAGTTATGTTGTACAGCTACCAACAAAAAAAGATAAATGGGAATATGTAGAAATTTACATAATTAAATAAATAAAAATAAATAGAATTTTAATTAAAAATATCAATATTGAGAATATTTACTTTAATTTAAGGTATATTAGAAAAATATCAGTCTGGAAATAATGAAATATATAAATCATAATGCAAAAACAATTCAATAATCTTTGATGTTATTTTCAAAAACCGATAATGATTGCAAATTCTAAAAATCATTAATTTCTACAATTTAATAAATTTCAGATTTAAGCATTAAGGAAGCATTTTCTGAGGAAAGGAAAGCCGACGACCTCCACCACTATAATATCAAAGCATCAAAACGACTAATCAAAAATCTCTGAAGTAGAAGCAGACGAATAATGATTTGACTGAAATATCGGATTTTATCGCTGGAATTTCAGAGTATTTGACAAGCTCCCAAACTCCGATAATATCGACTTCGCACATCCTAAAGGGCAAAAACCTTAAACGTCACTGTATAGTTTTTCAGTTTACGTGAAGTGATAATTACAACAAATAAAAAAACTGTTATTCCTTACTTCACTCATTTAAACGTCACCACGAAACCAAAACTAAATAAACTGGACTTAGTCACTAAAGGTAAAAGGAGTAGCTATTTAAATGGCCTCGATTATGATAACACGATGGCAACTGGCTTTTACTGATTCGTCGAGTTAGCAATCCTTGTTCATATATTGTTTGTCCACAAATCGAATCCCAATTATAAGTTACAAGAATTCTGACCATAAAATAATTGTTATTAATATTCAAATTTCTAGGGTTGAGTTGTGTCATGAGGATCAATGTAGATATTGATAGAATAAAGAAGCCCATTAGGTGCTATCGGATAGATAGGAGAGTATGATCCGGGAGGCACTTAAATTGAAGCTATAGTAGTAGAGCTTTTGATAAAAAATATTGTGAGTTACGCAATCCAAAGCTCTACTTAGATCAAAAAAGTTACAGACTGCGATTTCGCCGTTTTTAAATGCATCTACGCATATATCAGTAAATCCGAGCATAGATCACGCCTAAGGCCAAATTGTGATCTATTGAATGGTCCTTGATTTTGATCTGTGTTTCGTTTATGTTTTTTATGAAACGATTCATCATAAAATTCATTTAATTGATCTATAAAATAATTCCATGAAGTTTTAACATCGATATTATTATTGTTGAAATGTAAGATTAATCACAGGAATAAACAAAGTAATAGAAAGTAAATTTCCCTATTTGACTAAATGGTTTAATTGTTTTCTTTGCATTTAAATCAATAACATTAGCTTTATTGTTAGAGAATATGCTGTCGATGTATTCTTGGTGGATAGTGGCAGCAGAAGTTAATTGGCCACAATTTTGGGATTCTGTGTTTTTTCCCAGTTGACTAAATGGAACCGATAATCTAAAGGATGAGTATTTATTTAGGTGCTTTGATACTAATTGATCGCAATCGAGGACATCCATTTTAACTGATTCTAGGAAATCCTTTATAACATCCACTGTAGTACCAATTGGAACCTAAATTGGTATAAATATAGGTGAGCCTTCTTCTGTATTCCTCTTAGACGTTTGTTTCCGCTTTTTCTTCTCTGATTTTATTCCTATACTTCTTGTAATGAATCTTTGTCCATCGATTATCACCTTGATTTGAACCATCTATAACTTGTGCATTTTACAATTTTTATTATTACGTTTTTCCAATGATTGTTCATTTGAGTTTTTGATTATTTTTGTGTTGGTTGTTTTAATTTTCACGGGAACGGGAGAATTTGGTTGCCTACATGGTCTTTGTTTATATTTCCTGCAACTTTGGTTGCATACATATTCTTTGTTTACATTCTTTCCGTTCTGTTCCTTTGTCACATCAGAAACTGTTTTGTTTACCACTTGTTTCAAATAAATGTATGCATCTGATTTATAGTCCATGGGCAATTTGAATAGCCGGACGTTTGGTAATTCTTTAACAACCCGTCGGAGAAATTTGTTACTGTGTTATTTACTGCACTTGCTGCAATAATTACCTCATTTTGTGAATGAAATATTTCGGGATAACCCTGGGTTTCTGGAGTTGTATTGCATTCCTCTTTGTTAACCTCAGTTAAACTTCTCACACTATTATCGATCGTTAATAGGTACCTCTCCTTACATTACAGGTGGTACATTAGAGAGCAACAACTGCACACATACCGTTTGGCAACCGGACTTTTGCAGATTGTGCAAATAAACTTAGTTTTCACAATGTTAATTTCATTTAAAGAATCGCGACTTGCTTCGTCTGCCTTTTTTGGATGGATCAAAAATACAATTAAGGGCGCTATATCATATCGAAATGCTGATGCTACAATGAATCACAATTTATTCGCAGCTATAATAAACCTAATATTAAAAAAAATGCAAACGCTGCGACAGATTAATATATGATATGCAAAATTTCAAAGACGAAAACTTTGAACAAGATCTAAACAGTAAAATAATGACTAACGTCACACAGTCTTCACATAAGGGTAAACAGATTAAGTAGCGTGCAATGCCTAAAAATAGTTGTGGATGACAAAAGAGATTATTACGCTCATGGAGGAATGAGGAGCACTGAAGAACACCACTGAAGCTGTGTACAGAAAGAAAGCTACAGAAAAAGCTAAGAAAACATGGATGAGAAGTAAATGCGATGAAATAGAACTGCTGCAAAGGAAGAAAATGATGAATTCAATACAATACAAGAAAATCAGACAAATGTCAGGTACATAAAAGAAGCATACACACTCTGGCAAACAAAGGACAATTAATAACAACACAGGACGATTAATAACGCAGACAAATAAAATAATGGCAGAATGAGAATCATACATAGAGAAACAGGCCCAAATTACAGACTCTAAAAGCGGAAACTGGTCAGTGCATCATCACTGCTGAAATAGAGAAGGCTATCAATTAGACTAAGAACAACAAAGCCAGTGACCCCGACAAATTATTTAATGAGTGGCTCAAACTATTGAACTATTACAACATAGAAGCACTAACAGTGCTCTTCATTCAGGTGTATGACACGGGACACATTACAAAAGATTGGCTGAAGTCAACCTTCCTTTCTTTTGCTATAAAACTTGAATGCTAAGAAGTGCAAAAATTAAAGGCTTATTAGCTTAATAAGCCATACTCCTAAGTTAATACTGCTAATATTGCATAATATCATCAACTTCTGGATCAAGAGCAGTTCAGTTTCCGCAAATGCTTCGGAATTATGGAAGCTATTTATTCTCGATGCTAACACTAATTCAAGGATGCCGGGAGGTTAAAAGGCTGATGTACATATGCGCTATTGTTCAATACTACAAGCTACTGAAAGCAATAGAAAAAAATTCAGCTAGATGATAAGGACATCCGATTGATAGCAAATTTATATTGGAACCAATCATATTATTTCAGTGCAAATAACAACACTTCTAAATCAATGAATATCAAAAGAGGTGCAAGGCAAGGCTGTGTGCTCTCCCTCACATTATTTAATAAGTATTCAGAAAACATTTTCAATTAGAAGACCAAAACGGAATTGTAAGAGGAGGAGAAACTATCAATAATATCCACTTCGCAGACGATACTGCTAGCAGACCCCACTGATGACTTCAAGAACTAGTGGATAGAATAAACAATGCCTGTGAAGAGTAAGGATTAACCATTTTGTTTACATGTTTATTAACAAAACTTACTCTGGCCTAAGAGTATTGAGATTAAATGGGAATCTAATAGGAAGAGTTCAGAAATTCAAAAATCTAGGATGTTGGATCATGATTCGGTCAGGCTCCACAATGACAATGTCTCTATCTACATGGCCTTCATGACTACAAATTCCCTGGCCCGGATCAACACGCCGATGATCCCCCATCCTCCCTACAGTCTCGTCAACATCCCAAAGCATGTTACAACATTCCTAAGAGAGAGCAGAGCTGTAGGAGAGTATTTTTAAGAATCTTAAGCATTTGTACTAGTACGATCAATAAATATATTTTCCCAAAAAATGCGTATTACTTTTATAATGGACCCTGTATATATTTGGTTTTATTAAGAAAAATTAATAATGTTCGATGTATGGGATTATCTGCACGTAAAACGTTCCAGTTGATATCACTAAGATGGCGGATGAGTTATTCTCTCTCGAAAAGAAAGACAATTTCTGTAAGTGCTATAATCATAAAATAGCCAAAAGTGTGACGTGCATGAAGTGTGGAAGTATCTTTCACCGAGGATACACAAAAAAGTACAACAATCTACGGATGCTCAATGAAAACAGAGTAATTTGCTGTAATCATGTAATCAACGCCCAACATGTCAATCGTAGAAAAAAATATCTTTTTAAAGAAGAAAGTAATTATCAATGTTCAAAAGGTAAATATTTAATTTTTAACGGAGAAAATTAATGCAAAACCATACATTTCACATCTACATCCAAAACAACTGGAACTTTAAGTGACATCTTTAAGAGGAAAACAAAAGCTAAAGCTAGCTGCAAATGAAAACTCACATCACGTTCTATTACAAATATTCACATTCAGCTGACAAGAAACTTGTCAAATCATCATCAGATAAACTTTCCAAGAAACAATAACAATCTATTTTTAAAAGCGGTTACTCTATCAGAAATTTTTAATATAATTTACATAATGAGAAACAAGAATAGCTCAGGTTTTGACGAAATAAATTCGAAATAGCGAACAGGCACGTTTCCCGATGATTTAAAACTGGTACTAATACTTAGTTCTTTCACTAAGATCATTGAAAAAGCAATAGCAACGCGAGTGGTAGATTTCTTGCAAATATTTAGATTATTGAATTAAAATGATGGTAGCGACCGTTACTATGTGGTAGTTCATTTAAAAAAAAGTTAAATGAAAATAATTTTTATGTTTTTATACCACTATTTATTGTATAATATACACAAACAAAGTTTACAATATATTATCAATTTTGACACAACCTTTGCAGGTCATTATCAAGTGTTGAATGAAGAAGACTACAGGGTGTTAACAATTTATTGGTGAGGTATAATTAGGACTGAGAAGATTTATTACAATGGATTAACTAAATATGATGATTAAGTGCGGTATTGTGGTGCAGAGCGGATTAAGTTGCACGCAGCTCAAATAGAATAAGTGAAAATACGTAACAACATATGAACAAACAAAAACAAACTTTTACAACATTTACAAGAATTTTTGATAACTTGATGACAACTGGTTAATACTTTGAGTTAACAATCTTTGTTCGTATATTTTTTGCTGAAACATTTGATTATTTGCAATTCTTACCCAAAAAGTTTCTCGGTTTGTCTGAAGACCAGATGCTAGAGAAAATCTTTGTTGGTCCAGATATATACAAGCTTATTTAAAATAGGAAAATTAAACTTAGGTTACAAGAATCCTGACCATAAAATAATTCTTATTAATATGCTGGATAAATTTTCAGGGTTTAGTTATGTCATGAGGATTAATGTATATATTCGTTTACGATGGAGGCTTCTACTTCGTTATACATTATAAATAATGTAATGCTTTTGGACTCCAGATTGAAAACTAAACTTTTTGACTTGTCTTTGTTCAAGCAGGAATCAAGAAGCCGAATTTGTATAATACTTTGATTAACAGGATTGATTTAATTAAAAATTATCTATGATATAGCATACAGGATCAGGGCGAATAAGAAGTGAGGACTATGCTATTTACTACTAAAGTAAACCTGATAACATCCATATAAATGGTTACATCTATTATGCTTGGTGATTAGATGGAAAAACCACTCAAGAGATATTTACCGCTCTTAGATCGGATCATGATGATAACGCTGGAAGGCAAGAGAAACACCAACCTGATACGGGAAAAAGCCCTCCATAGCTAACAATGCAGATAAATTTAATAATGATTTACAACAAAATTACAATATCACAAAAACTATAAAAAAAATCTAGTGCAACGTTTAGATGATAGATGGCACCTTTATCGTAATATCGTATCGATGGTTAACCCGGAGAGTTAAATACTTCTAAGTGAATCTCGATTTCCTGTCTCCAACTGCTCTACGCTGATGAGATCCAAAAAGATAGAAACCGGTCGCCGGCTTTGGTTACAGGGAACAATAATTAATGTTTATATTATTATTGCTATAATTTGTCGCTGTTGATAGATGTCGCTGGTTATTCACCCATATTAGGTCTAGTGCAACATTTGGACAATAAATGGCACCTTTAGGGTTTTATCGTATGGAAAACTATAAAAAATACGAAACAATGCCAGTAGTGGCCAAAACCTAGTTCAAGAAACCTAAAAGGCAATTATACAAATAGACATTGCCATAAGGGAACCAACTTTATATAATCCTTAACCAAATTGATTATATTCTAATGAACAACTGGTTCAAAAATGCTTAATTGCATTGATCACAATTTACTGGCAGCTACAATAAATCTATAAGTTAAAAAAAGCAAAACACTTCATTAGATTAACATATGACATGTAAAGTTTCAAAGAAGAAAACTTCGCGTTACATTTTGAACAATATTCACGTCGCGGCATGCAAAAACTTTCTCTTATAGCACACCGAACAAATGCCTTGAAATGCCGAGAAGTTAATAGGTCGTTGCACATATAGTTAATTGTCTTTGAGAAAGCTTTTGGCCGAATCCAATACTTAAAGTTACTTACAACGATGCAAAAAATCCAGCTTGATGACGAGGACATCCGATTGAGAGCAAATTTACATTGGAACAAATCAGCTTATATCAATGCAAACAACACTTCTAAATCAATTAATATCAAACAAGGCTAAAAGAAATGCTCAATGTATTCAGAAAACATTTTCAAAGAAGCATTAGAAGACTAACTGCAATAGAAGGAGGGATTATCAATAATATCCGCTTCGCAGACGATACTGCCATCCTAGCAGAATCCGCTAATGAACTTCAAGAACTAGTGGACAAAATACACATGGAACATGAAGAGTGGGGATTAATCATTCATGTTAAAAAAAACAAATACATTGTTATTAACAAAACTTTCTCAGGCTCAGTAGTATCGAGACTAAATGGAAATCTTGGAAGTTTTTTTTGTGAAAAAAGGAAGGATGAATCCGAGCTCGGATTCGAACCGAGGGTCTCTCTGACTACAGTCGGCGGGCTAACTACTGTACCAACGGCCGGAATTGAAAGAGTTAAAATTTAAAAATCTTGGAAGATGGATCATGGTATCGCTTAATTACTCGAATAAGATAAGGTGCCTAATTGAACAAGCCAGGTCAGATTTTTGAAAAACTAAAAGACTTATTAACAAATAATTAAATGTGCCTAACAAACAAAAAGACCTTTATTGGCTTATACACTCAACTTAAAACTTAACATTCCTTTTCAATACAATAAATTTTAGTATACTCTTTTTTTCTTCTTTCTCCTCTTCTTCCCTCTACCTATCATTCGTCTTCCCTTCTCTTCTCCTTTTCCCACCCCAGTCTTCTCAACACCCTTACCCTGGCCCCATCATCTCTCATTCATTCCACTACATTTCTACATCCTTCCACCCATCCCACATTTACTACCTTTCACCCACGTATCCTTCCCTTCCTTGCATATTCCCCATAACCTTCACCTAACAACTACGGAGCAATACTTGATGTATACATATAATATAAAGAATCGAAGAGGCAGAGCAGCGAGTAGCACACAAAATCATACCCCCGCCTAAAGAATGCGTAAAAGAGCAAGGCTCGCATTAAAACGATTCTTATTGTCTTTTTTGACGTCTGAGGAACCGTCCATTTTGAGTTTCTACCACAGAGAGAAACTGCCAACTCAGCCTTTTACACGACCATTATGAACCAATTCCCTGGCCGTGGGAAACATCTAAATGCTTGTTACAACGTTTCTAAGATAGGGACGACTTAAATTTCGACGTTTGAATGTTATTATTAAGCAAAATTAATAATTATCGATGTATGGGACTATTTGTAAGTAAAACAGAGTTAGAGTTAATATCACTAATATGGCGGATGCCGATTTATTCTCTCTCGAAAAGATAGACAATTTCTTCAAGTGCTGTTGTGATAAAATATCCAAAGGTGTGAAATGCATTAAGGTGGAAGTGTCTCTCACCGATGATGCACAAAAAAAGTACAATAAACCACGAACACTCTACGAAAATGTAGCAATGAGACACCAGGTCGACGATCCCAACATGTCAATCGTATAAGAAAATATTTTTCCAAAGAGGGAAAATCAATTGCTAAAAAGTGTCATTGAGGATAAAGAAGTCATAATCAATATTAAAAAAGAAAATATTCAGTTATTAACGGGGAAAATTTGTGAAAATGTAATTTCGTATTTCGCGCCCTAAGCTTGCGCCCTCTAGGCGGAAGCATCCCTGTACTACTTTTGTATAACCTAACATATAAAATAGTTCCTGTTTAGCCTTGAAACGAACAAGACGTGTTTTATTTTTCCTTCAATATTTAGGCCATCCTTCAACAGGTTATGGGCCCAGTACCCTAGAATTGAAGTGAATAGACTGTTCAGTAGTGCGCGAGGTGTATTTTCGCGATTGTGAAAGTGTTTCCCGGTGAAATTGTGAAAAGTGATAGTGGTACCACGTGGCAAAGGCTGTAACCGAAAACACAAAAATGGCAATTAATTATTTGTCAAACTTGCCCCGTTTAGTTGGCAGAGAAAATTACGAAGACTGGGCGTTTGCCGTCAAGAATTTTCTCGAACATGAAGATTTGACAGGGTGCATAGAGGGCACCGAAATAAACCCAGAAAAATTAAGAAAAGCCAAGACAAAGCTTGTCTTAACCATAGATCCGAGTGTATATGTGCACGTAGAGAATGCGTCTACAGCGAAGGAGGTTTGGGAAAACCTGAAAAAGGCATTCGACAGTGAAGGATCTACTAGAAAGTTGGGGCTGTTGCGAACAGTCATGAGCATGAAACTTGAGCATTTTGACAAAATGGAGGTCTACGTCAACACAATGATGGAGAAGTTACAAAAGCTACAAAAAATTGGCCTAAATATCGACGATGAGTTGGCAGGTTCTATGTTGCTGGCGGGGTTGCCGAAACGTTTCGAGCCAATGTTAATGGCTTTAGAACATTCCAACACACAAATATCTACAGATCTTGTGAAGACAAAGCTCCTCGACATGCAGTTGGAAGATCTACCGAAAGATGGCGCTAGTGGAGCATTGTTTAGTACCAATTGTCGGCAGAAGGGGCGTTATAGTCAGGCAAAGCCTCAAGATGGCGCCAAATCAAAAAAACAACTCAAATGCTTTATATGTAAAAAACCGGGCCATTTTGCTTCAAAGTGCAATTTAAAAAACAGTCAGAGTTTGCAAAAAGGAAATGCATTTAGTGCAGTGTTTTCCAGTGGTGTTTTCAACAAAGGCGAGTGGTATGTGGACTCGGGGGCCAGCATACATCTAACATGTAATGATAACTGGCTCGAAAAGAAAAGAAAACCAACTGTGAATAATATTACCGCAGCTAACAACGAACAATTACATGTGGAATGTGGTGGTGATGTCAAAATCGTAACTCAAGTTAATGGTAACTATGAAGTGGAAGTTAAAGATGTACAGTACGTTCCAGGATTGACAACGAATTTGCTATCAGTCAGCAAACTAGTAAGCAAAGGAAATAAAGTTGTGTTCGAAGGACTGAATTGCTTTATTTACAATGGAAAAGGAACATGTATTGCCAAAGCATGTTTAAAAGATGGTGTTTACAAATTAGTGAAATCCGAAAAATGTTTCGTTGCTAGCGAAACAACGTCGTCGTGTGATGCAGAGTTATGGCACCGAAGACTAGGCCATATAAATTCTAGTGCCTTAGAATTAATGAAAAATTCACTGGTGGATGGCATCAACTACAAGGGTACAGCAAACATTAATTTGACAAACTGCAAGGTATGCTGTGAAGGAAAACAGTGTCGTATGAAATTTGGCAGGTCGCAAAGCAGAGCGACAGAAATTTTAGAACTTATACACACCGATTTGGCAGGGCCAATGGAAACACCTTCAATTGGTGGCTCAAGATACTACATAGAGTTCCAGGACGACTTCAGCAAAATCTCATTTGTGTATTTTTTAAAACACAAGGACGAAGCGTTCAAAAAGTTTGTAGAATTTAAGAATTTTGTTGAAAAACAAACAGAAAAATCCATCAAATCTATAAGGTCAGACAACGGCAAAGAGTATATAAACTCCAAGTTTGAAAGTTATCTGAAAAAAGAAGGTATTTTGCATCAAAGATCTACCTCGTATACTCCAGAGCAAAATGGACGTTCAGAACGATTAAATAGATCGTTAGTGGAGAAGGCCAGGTGTTTGTTATTCGAAGCGGAAATGGAAAAAAGTTTTTGGGCTGAAGCTATCAACACAGCTTGTTATTTGCGAAATAGGTCTGCAGTCACAAATCTACCAAAGACACCTTATGAAATGTTTTACGGACGAAAACCAAATTTAAAACACGTAAGAACATTTGGAAGCGTAGCTATGACCCATATACCAAAAGAAAAAAGAAGAAAATGGGACAAGAAATCCATTCAACTTAAATTGGTTGGTTTTTCAGAAGTGGCAAAAGGGTATAGACTGCATAACCCTGAAACAAATGATGTTATAGTTAGTAGGGACGTAAGAATAATGGAAAAACCAAGTTCTAAAAATGTTCAAGAATATTTTTTCGAACAAGAAACCAATCGTGACATTGAAAATAATGAAAATGATACTTTTTTAGATGCTACGTCAACGTCTCAGGTCACCGATACGTCAGATGAAGAATATATTCCAGCTGATTCGATGGAACTTCCCGAAGAACCCATAAGAAAATCAGAGAGAGCAAGGAAACCGAAAACATATGATGACTACGTAACATATCTTGCCATAGAAGAGTCTACAAATTCAGTGAGACACGTCGAAGACCCTACTACAGTCGAGGAAGCGCTAGAAGGCCCGCACAGTGCCCAATGGAAAGCTGCGATGGAAAGTGAGTTGCAAAGTTTTCAAGATAACAGTGCGTGGAGCGCAGTAGACCTAACAAATGGTCAAAACGCAGTAAAGTGCAAGTGGGTATTTAAAAAGAAAACAAGCGACAATAATGTTATTTTTAGAGCGCGGCTAGTAGCTAAAGGTTTTAGTCAAAAACCAGGCATTGACTACCATGAGACATTCTCCCCAGTAGTCAGACATTCAACTCTAAGATTATTAATTGCCTTAGCAGTGCAATATAATTTGAAAATCACACACTTAGACGTGGTTACAGCTTTTTTAAATGGTAAACTGGAGGAGGAGGTCTGCATGGAGGTGCCTGAGGGTTTAAATGTAGAAGGCGGCAAAGTTTTAAAACTGAATCGCGCAATTTACGGTTTGAAACAATCTTTACGCGTTTGGTATAAAAAAGTTGAGTTATTCTTAAATGATTTGAATTTTGTAACAAATGTACATGAACCGTGTGTATTTTCAAAGCAGGGTAAAGATAATATAGTCGTAGTGGCCGTGTATGTCGATGATTTCTTCATCTTTTCTAACTCAGAATCAGAAACCAAATTTTTAAAAGAAAAATTGAGTGGAAAATTTAAAATAAAAGATTTAGGTGAACTGAAAAGTTGCCTCGGTATGAGGGTTCGAAGAGATGAAGAAAAAATCACTTTAGACCAAGAAAAATTCATAGATGATGTATTGAATAGATTTAATATGCAGGACTGTAAACCGGTAGATACACCCTTAAATAAAAGCGAGCTTGTTGGCGAAGAGCAAAGCGTTTGCGACCCAAAGTTGCCGTATCAAAGATTGATAGGTTCTTTAATGTATTTGTCTATCTTAACAAGGCCCGACATAACGTACGCGGTAAATTATTTGAGTCAGTTCAATAATTGTTATAGCGAGGTTCATTGGCGGCAAGCAAAGCGAGTTTTGCGGTATTTGCAGGGTACTAAAACAATGTGCTTAGAATTTGCCAAAAACGATAAGATACTGGAGGGTTATGTTGATGCGGATTACGCAACAAATGAAAAAGACCGAAAGTCTTATACCGGTTACGCATTTAAATTGGCAGGCGCGTCAATCTCGTGGGAATGTAGAAAACAGGCCACTGTAGCGCTTAGCAGCACCGAAGCTGAATATATGGCAATATGTGAAGCTTCGAAGGAGGCTGTGTTTTTACGGAATTTTTTGAAGAGCTTAATGGGCATATACGAGAAGATTGTACTGTTCAATGATAACCAAAGTGCGCACAAAATTGCCGAAAACCCAGTGTGCAACAAACGGTCAAAGCACATTGACGTCCGCTATCACTTTATTCGGCAAGCAATTGCAAGCGGTGACATTTCTTTAAAATACATGCCTACGGAAGAAATGATCGCGGATATATTAACGAAGGCTTTGGCTTCACCAAAGCATAAAAAACTAGTTTTTAGTTTAGGCTTAAAAATACGAAATTAAGGAAGAGTGTGAAAATGTAATTTCGTATTTCGCGCCCTAAGCTTGCGCCCTCTAGGCGAAGCATCCCTGTACTACTTTTGTATAACCTAACATATAAAATAGTTCCTGTTTAGCCTTGAAACGAGCAAGACGTGTTTTATTTTTCCTTCAATATTTAGGCCATCCTTCAACAAAATTAACGCAATTCCAAACAATTTAACATCTTCATACAAAACAACTAGCGACATATCAAAAGGGAAAGCAAAAGCTAAAGCTAGCTGCAAATATAAACTCAGATAACTTTCTGTAAATGATGAAAACCAAACCACAACTGATATGGTAAATATCAATGGGGTAAACAATAGCCAACATTGCAAAAAAATCCATCATACCAATTTTGACTAACTTATCGGAATCTAACTCGCCACAAAAACTAACGCAGAAAAGCAAAACATTAATTAAAATAAACGAAAATGTAAAAGAGGCTTCTTTAATGCTATTGCTTCAATCACAATTCCTATAAGAATTTCAAGCGTTAAGTCTTCTATAATTGACAACATTGTAACAAACAGATGTCTTTGAAACAAATTTGTTCCGACAAATTTCGCACAAAAAATATCTTTTTCACAAACCAATGAAGCTCTATCTTCACCTAAATTCACCACAACAAGAATTTTTAGTGAAACCAATATTTCGAAATTTGTGGAATTTTCAAAAAAACGTAAACATCATGGATGAGGTGTGCGATTGCAGTGATGTGAAAGATAGTTGGAATAAATTCATGCACCTAATGACTGATGATCTGGATAAAAGCTGTCCTAAAATAGAATGTACTCATAAACAAAAACTGAATACAAGTCATTACATATCTAATGACATAATAGCTTGCAAACAATCATTAGGCAGTTTTCTGGCCTTGAAACATTTTCATTATAGTGAAAGGTGTTAATATAACAAAGTAAATAAAAAAATTACTTATACTTACAAAAAGCCGAGTGTGACAGAATAAAGAATGATAATTGTACATAAAAAAAACTTTTTTTTTCAGGCTGCAAATGTATTACAATCTATTTAACAATCATTTTAGTAATCTGGTAGTTCTCATCACTCAACTTTTCGACGATATCGAAATGATCGACTTCTTCAACGACGATAAGCTCGGCGTTCCATCCGTCGGCCCTTAATTTCTTCTCGTACGTTTCCGATTGTTCCTTAAAGGCGGGACTATCATTCTCACCAACAATAATTTTGAAGGAAATATCCTTATTGGAACTGGAGATATTTTTATTCAAAACACTCAATTGGGACGCCGTTTCCTCGGTCAATTTTAGGGCATTGTTGGTGGTTGTCTTTACAAGGGGTACTAAATCGTAAACGCCGGATATTAAATATACTCCTCTAACGATATCCTGGTCTTCTTTAGGCAGAAAAGAGATGGTTCTTGAGAATATGGTAGCGCTTAAATGGGCGCCTGCCGAATGCCCTGCTATTGATAAGTGCCTGAAAATAAAATGTTTACAATTATCATCTTGATTTGATTAATTTTATAATATTACTTAGTATATGATAGTTGTTCATTTATTATACAGGGTGACTGACGAAAAACCTTTGGTGCTGTATCTCGCTTATTTTTTATCCGATTTTAATAAATAAAACATCAAATTAAACCAGTTTTTGACAAAATACGATCAACATTTTTTTTTTAATTGCACTGTATATATATTTTTATTGATTTACAAGGAGATTTTTTCTGAATATAAAATTGTAGACAAATTTATCCATACATCAAACTTAAGTCGAGAAATTGAGGATTAAAAAAATAAATAAATAGTCAAGTATCCATTGTAAACAATATACAGGCCCTATTTTAAATGTCAAAAGTGACAGTGACAGCCATTGATACAATACTGCAACGATTTTGAATTATTTCATAATTAAAATGTTGCAATATTTCAAACACTGTACTAGAATTTTGTGCTTCTACAGAAATCGTTTTTCAGTTTTTGAAATTTTGCAACATTTTTATTATAAAATTATTAGAACTCATTGCAGTATTGTACCAATGACTGACACTGTCACTTTTGACATTTGGAATAGGCTCTGTATATTGTTTACTATGGGTATTTGATTTTTAATTTTTTTTTAATCCTCAATTTCTCGACTTTGGTTTGATGAATGGATAAAATCGTTTACAAATTTAGATTCAGAAAAAAATCTCCTTGCGGATCAGTACAAAATATATATATACAGTGCAATTTGAAAAAAAAGTTGATCGTCTTTTGTCAAAAACTGGATGCAAGAAAAAATATCAGTACAGTTCATATTAAAGTCTTTTAAAAATCATTTAATTTGATGTTTTATTTATTCAAATCGGATCAAAAATAAGCGAGATACAGCACCAAAGGTTTTTCATCAGTCACCCTGTATATTAAATTGTTTGATTCATTCAAGTTAGATTTTAATTTAATATTAGTGATAAAAACCTTGATTTGTTTCTTTTGGCGTAATCAATGCAATATTTAAACGCCCTCTGGATCTCGTCGACAATTTGTTCCAGTGTGACCGTCGGGCATAAATCGTAGCCAATTACTATAACTTTGTGGCCGTTTTTGTAAAGTGGTTCAACGATGTAACTGGACACTTCCTTGCTGAGCATTTGCCAGTACCCACCGTGAATGTAAACGAATATCGGCGAGTCTGCAATAAGTGGAACGGTGCAATAAAATACGCCTTTGCGTCATTTGTTTTTATGCATTGGGCATTCAAGTGCCGCTTTGAATTTTACAACATAATTGTTACTCACCGTCCGGCAGGTCCGTTCCGAATATGTCGACCTTTTGCCTCTCGGTCGGTCCGTACGGGACGTCCAGCTGGTTGGGGATTGTCTTTTTGACACGTTCGCTAACTGAAAATTATACTCATTTCAATAGTATGTACATCACATTTTATTAACTTTACTAAATTGCGGTAATTTATTTTATCCTTTCAATTTTCTTTTAAAGTAAACAATAGAGAAATATTTACATTCTGTGCTCAGCTTAAGCCAGACCAAATAATGTTCCAAAAATATTTTTGCTGCATTGCATTTTTTCTATAACACTGCTTTTTCAAAGATCAATACATGAGCAATTTGTAACGAAAACATTACGCTCATTTTCAAATAGGTCGATATGGCCGTATATTATAAAATACAAAGGATTACGCATTCAATCTGTTATTCCAAAGCATCCCAGACAAACCGAAATTGTTATTCAAAGGAGTTATGGCTGAAGAACAGTACGGTTTTCAAGCAGGGAGGTCAACTACAACCAATTTAATTACAAATAATTGTTTTATATCAAAGGTCTTGGAGGATCAAAATCAAGTAGATGCTATCTACACAGATAGTGTCTTCCACGATGTGATCATCTATAAGTTAGAAATGTTAGGATTTAATGACTAGGAAGATATCTTAAGGATCGTAAACAAAATGTTAAGATTGATAATTATGTGTCAAGTTAAATTGGGTAAAGGCTGGGTAGAACCCCAGATGATCACAAATACATCTATTATTGTTTATTGTGGGCCAATCCTAAACTCTTTACCATTGTAAAAAAATTTGGAAGATATAGGTTTTATTCATAAGAACCTCAACTATATTGTATATTGGTATAAATCAAAGTATTCAGATAAATTTAGAGAAATACTCGGAAAAACCTCGGAATGTTTTATTAAGAATTCCATTATCATTGATTTGGGAATCATATTCAATAAGAAACACAACTTTATTTCTCACATCTGCTGTCAATAAGGGTTATTTTTCTGAATGCTAATTTACTTATAATATTTTGTTTTAAATGTTCAAAGGGTGAAACCCGTAAAAACGACGGCAAAGTTCTGAAAACTAATTGGGACTCTGGGTATTACAACAAAGATGTTTTTGACCACTTGGGAGCCTTCAATCTCATAATATCAAATAAACCAGTTTCGAAAAACTTTGACCATTTCCTTCTCCATCGCTAATTTCGACAACAACTCGTAAAAATTCTCCAGCACCACATCCAAGGGGATTCGATCAAAATATGATGTCTGAACAATATTTTTTTTTTTTTAATAAAATACTAATTTAAACTTTTATTTCGATTTGGTTGATGTTAGTATTTTGTTTTCACGTAAACTCGCTTCGGTGCACAAATAAAACCAGCGCCAAAAATAATTTGTGCTTATTTTTACAATTTTTGTCATAATGGAAAGGATTAAAGAATTTGATTAATCCAAATCATTCTTATACATTGTAAGGATAATTGAGGTGATTTATAAATTCAAGGAAAGTTCATTCAAATATAGATTAATCTGTTATTACAAAATGTGTGTCATTGCAATACATCTCAATAATTTTCTTATGCGAATATGCATTGAGGTAATAAACATGTCAATGGAAAGTAAGCAGTCTTGAATCGTTAATGTACTTAATTCGAATGTTCTTATTTAGAAAATTACGCTGGACTTCCGGATCGGGTAAGAATAGGCACGAGCGAGTGTAATTATCGAGATCGAAGAAATGAAATCAATGCGAAATTTATTCAGATTTATGTAAACAGAGCGCATCAAATCTAATTATACGTCGGCCGTGCAAAATATGGAGCACTTGCAATGAGAAGTAAATATTAAAATAGCTAAGTTAAATGATGGCAGATTTACTCCCCTAAATTTACTTGCAAAGGGCTTGTAAGTTAATATTGTTAAAGTGTTTTATCTTATCGTTATCTGAATTGGACGAAATAAAATCCCAATTTAATGAGTTAAAATACGTTAAAACATTATAATACGCAAGATGAAAGAGAAATCTTTTCTCAGTGGATGTAATTTTATTAAATTGAATGATCAATAATATAGGCATTATGATGAAGAATATCTTGAGCTAGAGATAAATTTATATTTTAGGCAGTAGTGAAACATAGATCTAAATAAGTACCGAACGAGTTAGGAATACAATTCATTTGCGAGTCATTTAGAAAACTATAAAATTCATCATGGCGAAGCCAGAAAACCCATAGTGAGTATACTTAGATTTTGTACCTTCCCATTTGGTTTGAGTTAAGTTATAGTCACCATAGATAATTACATTATTACAGTTATTGATACCGACGACTTCCTCAAGACGGCTGCAATAGTGTTGGACACTTTTCAATTAAAGAACCCATTATGTAAATACGACCAATAATATACGAAAAATGTTTAATATCTTTTCTATTGAATTGTTGCTAGAGAGATATGAAGTATTAAATTATTTTTTGCTTTGCTAAAATTGCTAAAACCATCAATTGACGCCTGGGGTTACATCATGATCGAACTGGTGTCAGAGAAACTTGATTCCAATTTGCAGAAAGAATTGGAAGCAAGCACATGTGACCATATTCCAACCTACGGGAAGTCAAAATCAAAACAACTGGAATCCATAAAAAGTCGCCAAAACCTTAGCAGTGCCACAAGGTTAATGAAACCATCGAAAAATGAAGTGTGTTATGTGTGAACGACCACACATGGTATAACGATGTTCTGAATTTTGCAGACTTGGTATAGCAGATAGGCGAAACAAAGCGAAGCAAAGTGAGTTATGCTTCAGTTGTTTAAGTGAAAACCATAAGACCAATGATTGCAAGGCAGGTCTCTGTCGTGAATGTAAAAGAAGGCACTCTTCGATTTTACAATTCGTCATCGACTGTAACAAACAACTATTCGTCTGTTGTTAGTACAACATACATTCCCTCGATTATTATTTTATCGACATGTGTAGTGTTGATTAAGGTCGATTTTTATAACAAAGACGTGCAAAACGTTTAGGACAAGAACGTGCGTGTGCTCGTATCACGGGCATCGGAGGCAGGCGAACGGAAATTAAAATTTCAGTGAGTGTTAACATCTTATCTTTTAACGCAGCAATGTGTGCGTTCGTGATTATGAACATTAGTGGCAAAATACCTACTCAGAAAATTGACGAAAGAATTTTAAAGGTTCCCCAAGGAGCGTAATTAGCAGATCCAAAATTCCACCTATTTTTACGACATTGATCTGCTTCTCGGCGAAGGAGTCTTCTATCATGTTTTGAGTAAAGAAGAAGTAAGTCACTCGCAATACAAAATTTGATATTCGAAACACCAAATAGCTAAAAACAATACAGAGAATTCATGAGAGTTCAAAACTCTAGGTTACGTGCAGCTAACGAATGTGGCGATAATTAAATCAGTTTTTATTTATATTTAAAATATGAGGACCGTACATTTCAGAAGATTTTTGGTGGTGCAGTCTATTTGGCAATTCCCTTCGTGAATTTGCCCAATTGAAAACAAACAATATTTCAATTGCAAGTGCAGTGTACTTGTCAGACTTTTATGTAGATGATATAATTTCCTGAGCTGACACACTTGCAAACTGAGGATTTTAACTTAAATGCTGGGCCAGCAACGCAAAATCTATTTTTAATTACTTTAACGCTGGTGGTCACATATCAACCATTCCGAAAACTTTACGCTGTCCCTGCTTTGTGTTATATGCGTTCCAAAAACATCATACTTCTCTGCTGGAACCTATACCATATCTTACTTGGATTTACCATCTACCATCTAACAGTTTTTTATCTAAATAGTTACTTGGATTTTATGAACTGAGATTTTAATTGAGATTAATAATAATGATCAAAACACTTAACGATTATGTGATTTATTTGTTAGTTATTAGATTTAAGGTTTAGTGAATTTTCCAATAAGATTAGCATCTTGTCTAGATAATATATTCACAAACTACAGACACGTAAATACCGGAATTAATTCAACAATTGTCCCATTTTCTGATCATGAAGGGATTAGCGTGAATATTCAGTTGCATCACAGGATTAATTCAAATGTAACTAGGTTAATTCGCCCATTAACAACTTATGAAAAATGATTTGTTTCATATGCTTAAAAATACAAATTGAAGTTTTGTTGATGATTTGGGATAAATTTATTAATATATTAGATAATTTTCCGAAAAGTGCTTTTCAACTAAATCTAGAAAATTCACTTCAAATAAAAATCAAAGTAACTGGTTTACAAATGATATTAAAAATATGAGAGACAATTTAAATTTGGTGCATGAGGCTAACATAAAATCAAATAATCCGGAAAGACATGCAGGTAACACATAAAAATACTATTAAATAGCCGAAAATCGAGACTAATGACAAATTGCTGTAATCAGCAAGTAATCTAATAAAAGCTATTTGGAATATTATACTTAATCAAAGACCACACAACAGAACCACAGTATAGGCTTAGTAAAATCAAATTTATGAATGTTCAATGATTTCTTTGTAAACATTCCTCATACAATTAATAGTGAACTACCTACCTGTCATACAGATCCTTTAATATTAGTCAAGCCAGCCTGTATGGCAAATTTTGGTGAGGGACATGATGAGGGGCATAAAAAATAGTCAAGTAGTGACATTTACGGTCTATCCATTAACATAATCAAATGTATGTTAGATACAATAATAATTGAGCCACTTACGAAACTAATCAATCGTGTCGTAGTTTCTATCTACAGAAAAGGAAACACTAATGACTGTAATAATTACCTGCTACTAATTTATATTGTTCTATAAGGTAATTATGCTCATTCAACTTAACACTCATTTAGAAGAAAACAATATTCTGTTCAAGCAACAATTCGGATTTAAGGAAGGAAAATTTACTACCGCCACAATACTGACCTGCTCTTGAAAATGGAGAGTTGCAACCTATGTAGACCTGTTAAAAGCATTTGATTGTGTTCCGCACTTATAACTCTTAAAAAAATGTTTGCGTACAATTTTAATTCTCAGAAATGTGACCTCTTGATATGATTGATGAATCAACGTTGCTAAATTCTTCTATCCGTATGGATACTGCTTCTCAAGATAACGAGAGATTAGTAGAGAAAGCTAAAATGTGGTTTATTGCCAATCATATTAGTTTCAATGTGAAGAAAACTGAAAGAAAAATATATACCCTAAATAATCTTAATGTGATCAACAATAACGATAATGTAAAATTTCTAGATGTCTACATTGACAATTTTCTATTATAAGACAGACATGATAATGAATTAGCTGCTAAACTAAATAAAAATATGTTTGTTCTATTGCAAAACAGTATTAGCCCTAAAATACTTCTTAATCAGCGCAAAGCTATTCGCATTCTTTACATTCTGCGTTACCGTGATGACTGCAAAGTAGTATTTTTAAACTTAAGTTTTAATATTTCCATGCTTGTATATTCTGCATTGTCTAATCTTAACTAAGATGTACTACGATAATGTCAAATTACACTCTCAGAATCTTCCCTATGATTAACGAATGAAAATAGTTTTAAGAAAAAATTAAGCTTATTTTTGAGTCTTAAACACATGTTTATAAAGAATAAATAATAGTAATAAAGGTCTTAAATAAAGCTTTATTAAAATATGATATGAATTACTTTTTATCGTCGCATCTAACCTATTTTTAGCATACTGGTAAATAGATCACTCGTCGTTAATTTATTAGTTATGATTAAAACATATTGGAAAATATGAAACTGAGTTATTTACTCGCTTCATGAATAATTTATTTGAATGAAGAATCGCAGCAGAACAGCGGCCGCTATTATTTGTTTCGCTACGACTTATGTAAATTGTTTTCGCAATGCATAATCTTATTTCTAGTGGCAATGAAGTAGACAAATTGAACCACTGCTAAAGTTATTTGTTATACAAAAATATACTGGAATAATATAATAAATTATAATATAAATACATACTTTAAATTACGACATATATAATAAATATACTACAATCATAATTTTGTATTCAAACACAAGGCCTAACATTTTTCTTTCCTCTAATTTTTTAACGCAACTTCTTTTTAATTTTGAATATTAATGAAATATACTTCGATTATTTGTATATAATTAAAAAGGTAATAAAATTAAATATTGAATTTTGGAGGCGCTCACTTCTTAGTACATTTTCAATGAATAACAGAAAAAAGTTTAACGTTTTTCTGATAATAAAATTAAAATTACAAATACATATAAACCTATTTGTGTAAAATTTCACAACATCATAGTTTTGTTTAGAATTGAATGTTTAATATAATTTTATAATAACAGATAAAAATAAATATGTACTTTTATTTATTCGATACTTTACTATGAAATAGATATTAATTTCCTAACCTTCAGTGACAAATTTGACGTGGTTTTGTATGACTTCATCTGGGCCCATTCGTTTCGACCACTGACTAGGTGAGTATAATTTTTCCATATAGGCGCTATCTTCTGCACTCATTGTAATGTTGTTTCCTTCCACCAGCAAACTACTACACCCGGCAAGCACAACTAGAAAACACAAGAAGATGCCATACAAATCCATCGCAGACGTACACAAACCAGTGTACATTGATAGCCTTGTAATCTGAGTAGAGGTCAAGAGGCTGTATTTCGTCAATACATCATTATTATGAATTATGTTTTATATAATAAAGGTGTCGAAATTTTATTTTATCAAATCCTCATCAAATATTATCTCTAATAAAATAAAAAGAGATTGCTATTAAAATATTTCCATTATTTAATTGTTTTCGTTATTTTAGTGTTGTCGATTGTCAATTGTTTTTTTTACAACGCTCTATAAATTTCAATTGATTTCTCATATAATAATTAATTATTTTGAGTTTTTGCATATTTTTCACTCAAATATTTTGTAATATAATTTTGAATTCTTTTTCCGTGAAATTTTCTTGTGAATGTACAACTGATTTTAGTTATTATGATTTGTTTTGTTTAAATAATTTAAATTAAAATCTGGAATAACATTTAACTTAAGAGTTTTTTAAATAATTTATTTGTCAATTTTGTTAATTTTCAAATTTTTAAATGTTTCATTAAATTTCTATTTTTAATAATTTTTAATTCTTTGCGTTGGGCAAGCCTTTATCGGGTGTCATTTTTTTTAATTCTAGTAATTTCAATTATTTTCTTTTCAGATATAAATAATTGAACAGAAATTACTAGAATTTAAAACAATGACACGTCATGCAGGCTCACCCAACGCTTTGTTTTTTTCTTTTACTATAAATACTGTAATAATCGTTATTTTAAACTAAAAAGTTTGAATATTAACTTAATATAGTCTCATAAACTTGATCATTACTTATTTAGCGTACTCTTGACCTACCACAATACTCAATGCAACGACCTATTGTACTACTGACCCGTCCAAATAGCCCAGGCCCGCCGCTAGCCGCTTGAGCGCCCGTGTGCGAAACTGTCAGAGCCGCCCCTCCTCTATCCTATTTTTCTCGAATTTGAAATTTGAATTTGGTTATGTAGTTATGGGAGTCAATAAAAAACAGCTATAATAACCAAACAATTTATTTTAAAGTCTACAATATAATTTAACTGTACAGGCAAGTACCTATAAAAATTTAACTTTTCTTGCTTTTATACTTGCGAAATTAGCTATTATTTGTCTAGTATCTAAACTATCTAATATTTCAGATTCTACCGAATTAATAGATAAATACTCAGTCTTGGTCGATGCATAGTTGACCTTAAATAATTTTTAATCAATTTTAAATTAGAAAATGATCTTTCTCCAGATGCAATTGTAACTGGTAGTGTAAGGAATATTCTTAATGCTGTTGATGTATTTGGAAAAGTTGACATTAAATTATTTGTTTAAACATAATGCAAAACTGTATGTGGATCGGTAGACTGATTTTCTACAAAATATAGCTTCAAGGCGTTAATTTCATTGTACAAATCAATACCTTCAATGTCAGCTTCATTTCTCGAATCGTTTTTAAGTTTCAGATGTAAATCTTTAGAATGTTTCATCAATTCTTCCTTGAGGCTACTAAATAATGAACTACAAAGAAAGCCAAACACGTTGTCTAAAGTTTTTAACTCTTCAAATCTATTTTTTAAGGAAGTTAATGTCTGATCTAAAATTCTAATTAAAAGAAAACTCTACTTTGTAATTGATTTTCGGGTCTAATATAACTTCATCGCGTTGTTCATATTGAAATTGTGTCGGTTTTCTTATTGGACGAAGTATACTTAATGGTAGGAAGTTTGTTTCAGCATTTAGTTTTTGTGCAATTTCGGTAGCTTCTTGTAAAATAATTTCAAAATGTTCATCCGTGCAATTATTTGTAAACTTATCGATCAAATTATTTAGCAAATGTATACCTATTGGAATATTCATTGTAGGACTTTGCATCATTTTACTTAAATAATTAATTTCATTCAAAATTTCGTACCAAACTACAACAGAGCATATAAATTTATAATTTTAACCTTTGAAGCGAATGCGCTTTGTGTGTTGTGGCAGTATCCACTCTTTTTTAATTTTAAATCTGGTAAATGTTTGCAAATTATTGACCATCTTTTTGTAGACAATAAAAAGAAAACATACATTTCTTGAATTATGTCGAAAAAATATAGAGATATATAGATAATTTGGTGTCAAATATTTACTGCATCATTGACTACTAAGTTTAAACTATGAGCTGAGCATGGAACGTAAAATGCACGATGATTGATTTCCAAAATCTTATTCTGCAACCCATTGTGTTTTCCACGTATGTTAGAACCAATATCATAACCATGCCCGCGTAAATTTTGAATATCAAGGTTTGATTGTGAAAAAAATTCAAAACAAAATTTAACAAACCCACGCCAGTTGAACTGGTGAGTGCACAAAAACCAATGAAGTGTTCGCATACCTCTACTTTTTTATCTGTATTGTTTAGATGAACATATCTAAGAATTACAATTATTTGTTCTGTATGGCTTGCATCCGGTGTACAGTCTAATATGACAGAAAAATATTTTGATTCTCTAACTTTGCTCAAAATACATTTTTTATCGCGGTATTAGCCAGAGAAGTAGTTGTTTCAAAATAAATTGGTTATGTAGTCTTAGTAAAACTCATTGTCGTACATTCACGAAATGTTTTCGTATTTTTACTTTCCCTATATAGTATATATAGGGGAAGTATTGTTTTCGTGCGTAAAAATGTCTGTGGGCGCTGTATCTCAAAAACGAATGAACCGATTGAGATGAAACTTGAAACTTAAGATTTTATTATTAAAAACTGGAACTGAAAAGCTTTTGGTAAACATTCATAAACCGGAAGTAGGTGTTTACTCGAGGCGTTTTTTTGTTTTTTTCCGATAATTTTTTTAATATGAAAAATATTACAAAATTTTTCAAACAAAAGTTATAGGGAATGAGAAATTGAACAAGTTTTATTAAAATATTTTTTTCATAAAGTTCTTAACTTTCGAGAAAAAAAAAATAAAAATTGAAAATTTTGATATTTTTTGCCAATTACTAATAATCTATTGGAGTTAGATGAAATTTATATAACAAATAATTGTAGAGAATTCAAATCTGAACAAATTACTGAGAATAGTCTTTTTGCGTAAACCACATAGTTTTCGAGAAAAATATAGGGAAAGTACTATGATGGCCACATCACCATTTTTAAATTTATTATTAATATATTTATTTGTATTCTTGTGCTTGTTTCAATAATTTTTATTTACACACCCTGCATATTCATTATGCACATTGATAGTTCTAATGGGAGCACTAATAATAATATACTATTATTGTTTCATAAGTAAATGCAAGAAATTAAAAAAATCTTATTTTTTTACAAAATCGAGGATTTTATGAAAAAGATTTATTAACAAAAGATGTTCATTTTCTCGGTATCTAAAACATTTTTTTTTAAGGTTTTTTGTAACTTCTACGATCTTTAAAAATATATCGGGAAAATAAATTAAATTTTGAAAAACTTAATATTTTCAAAATCAAGGAGTTTATGAAAAATCTTTATTAACAAAAGATGTTCATTACTTTCCCTATAAAGTATATATAGGGGAAGTATTGTTTTCGTGCGTGAAAATGTCTGTGGGCGCTGTATCTCAAAAACGAATGATCCGATTGAGATAAAACTTTAAACTTAAGGTTTTATCGTTAAGAACTGGAACTGAAAAGCTTTTGGTGAACATTCAAAAACCGTAAATGGATGTTTACTCGAGACCGTTTTTTATTTATTTTTTAAATATATTTTTAATGTGAAAAATATTACAAAACTCTTCAAACAAAAGATAGAGAGAATGAGAAAATGAACAAATTTTAAAGAAATATTTTTTTCATAAAATTCTTAACTTTCGAGAAAAAAATTATAAATTGAAAATTTTGACATTTTTTGCCAATTGCGAATAAAATATTGGAGTTACATGAAATATATGTAATAATAATTGTAGAGAACTCAAAAATGAACAAATTATTAACAGTAAACCTCATAGTTTTCGAGAAAAATATAGGAAAGTACTATGATGGCCACAATTTTTATGCTTAAAGTTTCAATTTTATACCTACATCCGTTCAGGAGATACAGCACCCACAGATAGATACACAGCCACACATACAGATATTTTTCAAAAATATTGATGTGGCCATGAATTATAATAATAATAATGTTTTTTTGGTTCTATCACAGAGTTTACACAGGTCACAAATAGGATTAAACATATGCAAATAAATCTGGTGAGATGAATCAATTGAGGATTACCAAAATACAAACATTTACAATCACCTTCGCATACGTAAATAAAAATTAGGGGATTCAATTAAACAAATGTAATCTAAAATTAAACAAATTTCCGAGACAAGCAATAAAAAAAAATAGTAAAAATATTGATACGGATACAGATACAATATTTTAAAGAAAAAACTAAAATCAAACGGAGAGTATAAAAACAGTACAAATAATGGCTAAAATTAAAACAATACTATCATCATTATAAATGGGACAAAACAAGTAAGAAGCAATAAAACCAGTAAAAACAATAGACTATGTAAAATCAATCCAATCAGTAGAATCAATTAAATCAATAAAAACAATAAATACAATAAAAACAATAAAATCTATAAAATCATTAAAATAAATAAAATTAATAAAAACAGTAAAATCAATAAAATCAGTAAATTGAGTATATAAAAGTTAAAACGTACAAAAATATTGAAATATGTGTATATATAAAATCAATACAGTAGGTGAAAATTGCGAAAGTTATTGAATATGCACTCATGAATATCGTAGAATGCCATTTGTTGAAGATATGCTTTGAGACTAGTTTTTAGTTGGTGATCATCAAGAGACTTGATGGGAGCGGGTAGAGTGTTATACAACATGGATCCGTAGTAATTTATGCCATTCCTGTTTTTTGACAACCTCAGCAATTTCAGTCATATGTTTGACATTTGCTGCGTATAATGATTATGTATGTCAGAGTTGGTATCGTATGAAGATATATTTTTTCTAACATACATTATACATTCAAGTACATATATGCTAGGTAAGGTAAGTATTTTAAGGCTGATAAAATCATGTTTGCAGTCCTCCCTGAAGCCAAGAGAAAGAATAGTCCGAATGGCCCCAAGTTAGTATGCCATATGAGATATGCGTATTAAATAAAGCAAAATATGCAGCTCTTAGAGCCGATTTCGGTAGATAAATTCGTATGTGACGTAATAAATAAATTACCTTACAAAGCTTAACTGCAATAACATCGCCATGCTCATGCCAATTTAATTTGCTGTCTAAAGTTATTCCAAGGAATTTAGAAGACGATACTTCACTTTGTCGTTTGAGGGTGAAAATAACATTAACGGTTTTTTCAGGATTTAATGATAATTTGTTTGAAACAAACCACTTTAATATGTTCTTATTTAACTCTTCATTAATGATTAGTGCCGATTGTAGGTTTTGTGATTTATTTAGACATATTGTATCATCTGCATACAGTATTATAGAAGAGTGAACACTCCTTGGCAAGTCGTTGACGTAAATTAAAAAAAGTAATGGTCCTAGTATTGACCCTTGTGGGACCCCCATGTAAAATTGTCGCATGTGATGACATTTCTTTGTTTAACAGCACACGTTGAGTTCTGTTTCCTAAGTAGCTATTTAACAGCCGGCAACTTTCCGGAATAAAGTTATAGAAATACAGTTTTCGAAAGAGAATGTCGTGAGAGACGCAGTCAAATGCTTTACTTAGATCCAAGAAGGATGCAACTATGTATAGGTTCGAGTTGAAACCTTCCGGAACAGTATCCACAAAAGCAATGACTGCATCGCTTGTAGACCTGCTTCTTCGAAAACCGTACTGCTCGTGCGACAATATATCATGAATGTCCAGATATTCTACCATTTGCTTAACTTTTTTTTTTCAATTACCTTGGAAAAAATAGGAATGCAATTGAGATATTTTTGTTGATTAGTTGCATCACACCCCCATGTTGAAAGTTTTTCCGCGCAAAAAATGGGCCGGGACTTAGTGTGTCTAAATGCATTTTATTACATTCCGCTTCATTGAGCCAATGTTCACAAAAACAAACTATTTTAAATATGTTATTTTGTTCGGCTAGAAATGCTTCAAATTCATTGATTTTATTTCTAATACTCTGTATATTTGTGAAGTATATGTTTATTCTGTTTTTAGTTTTTATACGCGCACTACGATTCTATTGTGTCTATATTTTTCATATTTACAAGAATATCTCGAAAAAACAAAGAGAGACTCGAGTAAACACCACACGCTTTTCAGTTCTAGTTCGTTTTTGAGATACAGCGCCCACCGACAGACAGGCACACACAAAAAATCCAGAAATTAGTGGAAATTGGTAAACAAAAATTTGTCAAAAAATTTTCCCATATATTCTATATAGGGAAAGTGAAAATGATTGGATTCGTCTCGGGGGACCTCAAAATTGATATATCCCTTGTAATTTCGAATTCGAAAATGTTCATGAAAACAATACTTTCCCGAACAATTATTACTAATTAGTAAATACAAGCCTTACTTACCATGTTTTCCCACTTATAATAATCGCTGAAAGATATATGTAGGTATGACACTACGTTACGTGAAAACAAGTGACTGAAGAATGAATATTTGGAGACGCAATTGACACGGCAAGGCACGGGCATTTCCCTGAATGTAAAATTATCGCCCGGTATGGAACAACGGGGAAGTCCCCGAGTGGAATTATTCAATTGCCATTTATTTTCGATATAATTAAAAATCATAGTGAACTATCAAATTATGTCAATGAAATCGATGATCAGATTCCTGGATTTGCCGCCCCCTTGCAAGTGCGCCCGTGTGCGCCGCACACCTTGCACACCCGCACCCGGCGGGCCTGAAATAGCCTATGCATTAAGGTAGGTCAAGAGTACGCTAGTTTAGGATAGTTTATTGATGTAGGTGCGGTTAATGTATAATTTATTAGGGCGGGACAGAAATGCATTTCTGTAGTGTTTTTTATGTATATTTTTTTAGACAATATTTATTTATAAGAGGTAAGTGATTCCTAAATTAGTAATCTGATGGCGCGATGAAATTTTTATACAATATTTTATAAACTAGTATTATAAACGGCACGATAATTTATTGCCAATATTTAATTGTTGCATATAAGGAAATACGATTATAACGGATAATAACATGTGTGTCACATCGCAAATATGCAATCATCGTATTTAATACTTGGTAAAATTTAAATAATTTATTATAATTTTATTATCTATGAAATTTCTATGTCATAGTTAATAGTAATTACACAAAATTTTTAAGATCAACACGAGTAAATATATTATATTTATAGAATTAGTGTATCAGTCGATTAATTTTAGTACCATAGAAAATCTTTATTTGCCACACTTTATAACGGGAGTCCAACAATTATTATAGTCCCGGGTGGCCATGAAAACATAGTTTCTTACTTAAATAACCTTTAGCAAAAATTAAACAAATTAAAATTTTCATTTAAAGTTTATAAATGCAAAACATGAGATACATTACATTTGGAATTTATTTAGGAGCTGTGCTCTCCATTAACTTGTAAACATAAACAAGCACGTCTTATCAGGCTATCAAAAACATTACTTAACACAGTTTCATCCACTTTCAGCCAGTAATCTGCATTGTTTAGAAATATTGTCTTTTAAATCCTGTTTTAAAATTGTGTTCTTTAAATAAGGAAAAAAAGAGATTTCTCATGGGAGTTGAGTCACAAGAACGCGGAGGATACAGATCCACACTTATTAATCTATCGTCAAAGAATTCTCGAAAATATGCTATGGCAGCATAAGCAACATGAGCTCGTGCCGAATCTTGTTGAAAAAATCCGTACTGAAGCTCATCGTCGTGGAGTTCATTTATGAAAGGTTCGAGAATATTTTAACGATACATTTCTGCATTTATGTTTCCTTCAAAAAATATCGGTCTAATTAACCTCCTTCGGGATATCGCGTACCAGATACCAGTCTTCACAGGATACATGGTTGCTTCCGTAAAATAATGTAGGTTATTATCAGCCAACATTTGCATATTCTGGGAGTTCACGTAGCCATTTAAATGAAACCATGCCTTATCTCTGAAGAAGGTACGGTCCAGTATGTCGTTATTGTTAAGATTTTCAAGGAAAAATCTGCAGAAATTCACTCTTCGTACATAATCAGGCAGCAAAATTTCTTGATATATGTGCATTTTGTAGGAAAATAATCCAAGATTATCAATGAGAATATTATGACATGTTCCTCTACTTATATTCAAACGTTGCACCACCTAACGGATACCGAAGGTTCTCCTTCTATAGTGATTCTTGCGTTTTGTACAACATTTTCATTTCTTACACTAGATTGGCCTGCAACCTTTCTGCGCTGCACCGATCCTGTATCGCCAAAACATTGAACAATCGCTCTAACATCATGAGAAAACGTACTGTTAACAATTACGTGCAAAAATCTTACCTAAAATTCTTGATACTCCGATTCTTTATTTTCCAAACGACGGCCGTTGCGAAAACAATATTCTAATAAGAACCTTTTCTGTTGTTAAGTAAACATATTCGAATTACTTATTAAAGTTAACAACACTTTAAATGCATATTTAAACTATGTTTGGCACTTGAAATTTGAAATGTCAGTTGCAGTTGCACTTATAAAAATCGATCTACGTCTTTGATTCCAACGCCATCCGGGACTAAAATAATTGTTGGACTCCCGTTAAAATACATACATCATTTAAATTCTAAATAGCTCTGTTATTAATTATCTCTTTTCCTATTTTGTTGCCACCTCAACCTTGTCAACATCGTTACTATAGCTCCATCTTCTCAAAACCAATCCTTCACCTTTCTACATCCATCCACCAAATCCTCACCCACTGCCAAATGTCTCCACGTATCCTTTCCATACTTCCTTTCATACCTCCTTCACTAATCTCCCCTCGTCTAATCCACACAACTTTATCTCATACTCGGCCACTTTTCTTATCGCTTCACTCCACATGCTCTCCCCATTCGTTTCCTGAAGCAATATGTTTCACGGAGTCGATTTCTCCATCCCCCAGCATCTCCTTCAGGAACCACCACTGATCTCTCTTTAATCTTTCATATCGAAATCACGTTAGGCGTAACCTACCCTTAGTACCTGAGACGGCTAATGCGGCGAAGCCCAAATCCTTTCTCATTTCATAATTTATATTAAAAACTTGATCGGACAAAAGTACATAGAGAAATAAATAAAAATATTTCAATGTTCCTATAATTCTACCTTAATTCTATTACTATAGAAGTGGAATTCTTGCAGATCTGAATTACTCAATTAAGATTTCCATTTCCTATTCTTATTATTATCTTTATATAATATATTAATAAATTAATGTATTATTATTTATTTTACTTTAATAAAATTACTTTGTTTCTAAATAAAACGACACAACGGATAGCAAATCATAATTATATTTTAAGAGTATTCACTATTACCTGATTTACATTCCATCCATCTCTAGAAAAAGGGAGTGATGCCGGCCGATCCACTGACAATAGCAGGGTTCGAGGATCACCTCGAAACGCACACATCACGCACACATCTCATATGTCACACATCACTCGCATTGTTATCTATATATATTTCCACATTTTTCTCTCACCAGTCCTAATGCGTTCCTCGCCTTTCCCTGCACCCACCTAACATGCTTCTCATAAGCCCTCGAACTCTTAAACATGAAACCCACACACTTAAACACTTTCACCCTCTCGATCCCCTCCCTCTTTTTCATGTCTCTTTTATCTTTCCCTTGCTTCCTTTAGTCCTAAATCTCATTTATTTGTTTTTTCCAACATTTACCCTAAATTTTCTTCTATATATGTATTTCTCCACTCTCACTTAACATCTCTCTCATTCCTTCCCACTCCCTCGCCATTAATACCGTATCGTCCGTATACGCCAGCATCCAAACTTTACCCTTCCCAATCAGAGTAAAAGGTAAATATCTAGTCCCTTATTCCTCTACCCATCCTAAAACCTCTCTGCGTCTCTGGCACCAATTTCCTCTCCTCCACTTCCTCCTCCAGCCTTTTCTCTGACTATCGTTATCCCTAACTTAGACCCGGTGTACAACACCATCTATTATTTACTTATTTATTAATACTTTTTTATTAGTTTTCAACTTTCCCTTCCTTATAGATAAGGGATATTACTCTTATCGACCCAGGGATCTTCTCTTTCCCTCTCAAAATCTGGTTCAAAATCTCTTTGAACTTTTCTTCTCCCTCACTTCCTATTTCTTTCCATATCTTCGCCTCCAATAAATTGACCGCTTTTTTGACTGTGAAGTCTACCAACGGACCCCCTCCTCTACTTCTCCTTATTTCTCACAGATTGCCTTTCTCATTCCTACATGTCTATGTTCACTTCTTTATCTCCTCATCCACCTGCCTCTTCTTTCCCCCACAATTTAGTATCACACTTTCGCCTTATTTTTACACGTTCTTAGTTCATATATCTTTTATTTCACCACACTCCCCTTTTTTCCCTCGCACACCCAGTTGTACCTGCTATTCGCTTCCAATATTGTTGACTCTTCTCCTCCTCTCCCTTCACACCACCATCTTCTTAACTTATAGACCAGAATGTCTATAAATTTTCTTCTACAATTTCTCTTACAAATTAGAAAAATTTTCATCGTGGATTCTAGAACAAATTCGTTCCAAATTTCAAGAACTGTTTTTTAATTAGTTTAGATCCTAAAAATTTCTTTACAATTAGGGTTACAAAATATTTCAGCGGGATCATTCTAGATTATTACAATATCTTTTTAGTATTTTTTTTGCAACTCTTCTTCCATTTCGTTCGGTCTTTTTTTCAATTATTTTCCTTCAAAATTTCCGAAATATTTTTGCTATATTTCATACAAACTTTGACAAGTTTTAGGGTAAATTCTAAAATTTTAATTCAAATTCTCTTATAATTTTCCACCAGCAATATCTCTTTCAAATTTAGAAAAATCTCAAATTCAGAAAGAAATTGCTAAAACATTCTAAAATTTTCTTCGTTCGAAAATAATTATTTCTTAAGGCAAACCATTAAATAATACATATATAATATACATATAACAAAATATATATACAATCAAATAACAATAGTATACAATAAACTATATATAAACCAAAACCAAAAAATATATGAAATAAAAAATCTCAGCAGAAAGCAATAGATCTTATACAAATTCCTTTGAATTTATTTATTGAGACACCAAAAAGTTCTATTAACTCGCTAACTGAATTAACATTTCTTATTAGTGTATTTTTAGGGCTATTATAGCCATTAGAATTTCTTTTACAAATTGCTGGTTCTAAAATATGTTTCCTTCCAGATTTCTAGAATATTTTCCTTTTTTCTATAAAGTTTCCAAAGTGTTAATTCAATTTATCTTTGAAACTTTTTAAATTTTCTTTAATTTCTCTTCTAAATTAAGAAAAATCTCCAAATTTATAAAATAAATTGTATTCCTTGTTTTATCTTTAGTTTTTTTCCATCAGTTCTTATTTTACTGTTTATTTTTTGTTTAGAATTTCTTTACTAAATTGGGAAAATTCTCGAAAATAACATATTCCTAGAATTTAATTTTCAATTACAAGAATTTCAAAATTTTTCTTTCAAAATCTAGAATTTTCTGACAACTTTTTTCTATTCTGTGAGAATTTTTAGAATTTTTTCTTTTATCTTATTCTTGCAATTCTTAACATATTTTTAATTTTTTTTAGAATTTCTTCCAAAATTTAAAAATTAACTTGATCGCTTCTTAAACTTTCCAAAAATATAATTCTAGGGAATTATAGAATTTCCTAGATTTCAGGAATTATAAGAATTTCATTTCCAAAAAAAAAAGATATTCAAAATATTTTAGTCTTTTTTTTAGAATTTATTTATTTTTTATTTATTTATAAACGGGAAGCCCCTTTTACAATATATACACACATATATACACAATAAACTTAACCTAACAATATAACATCAACATAAACATAATATAACATAACTATAAACATTTGTATCACCTTTCTTTATTTTCTCTAAATTTTCACCATTATATCTTTTAATTTTTAAAAAAACATTTCCTCCAATAATTGTCATATCTTATAATCTTTTTTCATAAATTCTTATTTTCTTATTTTTAGTTATTTTAATTTTTTTCAAAATTGCGAAATTTTCCAAATTATACAAAAGAATTTTCTAGAATTTTCAAGCACTTTTTTCAAGATTTCTAGAATTTTATAAGAACTTAATTTAGTTATAAGAATTACATATTTTTTTTAAATGTCCTTTCGATAACTAGAATTTTTTACTAGTTTTCTTCTATTTGTAAAGAATTTTTATTTCAGAATTATGAGAATTTAAAATTTTTTAGTATAGCTTTCCATAACTTTTCTACATTTTTCATGTTTTTTATTTTATATACTTATTTTTCTCTTCTAAAGTTTAGAATTTTCTAACGATTTTTCTTCCAAATTTAGAAAAATATTGCTGGAAAATTCTAAAATTTTTAATCAAATTTTGAAAACTTTTTCTTCGTTTTACTTATAAGATTTTTTACCAATTATTATTTTTATTACGTTTTTTTAGAATTTCTGTACAAAATTTTCGTATTTTGGAAAAATATTTTTCGAATTATTTCAAACAAATCTTCAATTTACAAATTCAGCATTATTTATTCGAGATTTATAGAATTTTACAAGAAATTAATTTTCAAACTATAAGAATTACATTTTTAACACATTCCGGTGAAGAATTTTCAAACAAATTTTTTACATTTTTGAGATTTTTCAAGATTTTTCTTTTATTGAACTTAATTATTTTTTTTAGAATTCTCTTCCAAATTGTGAAAATTTTCTTCGGCAGTTCTTGAACTTTCCAGAAATATTTCACATTTTTAGCATAATTTTTCTAGATTGCAAGAGTTTTATAAGAATTTTATTTGAAAATTATAAGAATGTCAATATCTATTGGTTTTTTAGAATATTCTATATTTTTTCTTCAAATTTTCCAAATAAAATTTTTCTAGGTCTGATTTCCAGAATTTTCTAGCAATTTATTTTTTAAATTTAGAAAAATCTCTAAATTTAGACTTTCCATCATTAGTTTTTCTATATTTTTGGAAACTTTTCTTTTGTACCTTATAAGATTTTTACATCAATTCCTATTTTAATATATTTTAAATTTCTTTTCCAAATTGCGAAAATTGACGACTTTTTTTCGATCTCAAGAATTTAATTTTCAAATTATAAGAATTACAATTTTTTTAACAGTTTTCTTTACAACAATTTTCTTCTATTTTCTTGAGAATTTTTCACAATTTTTTCATTACCTTTTTTTAGCTATTCTAAATGAATTTTTTAGTTTTTTTTTGAGAATTGCCTTCCAAGTGGTTAAAATTCTCTTGATTGATCCTTGAAATTTCCAGAAATATTTTTAGCACTTTCAAGAATTTTTATTTCCAAATTTTGAGAATTTCAATTTGTTTTTAATTTTCTAGAATTTTCCACTATCTTTTCTTTTTAATATTTAATTTACTATTGTTTGTTCTTATTAAATTTTGATGAGAGAGAGACAAACATCTTTATTTATTATTATATGTTACAGAGGGATTTACAATATTAATTGTAATTGATTTTACGGCTATCGACTCATGGACTTTTTTCTAAATTTTGAATATTTTTGTTTAAGAATTTTCTAGAAATTTTTCTTCAGTTAAGTTTTATAATAATAATTGGCTTCTTTAATCTAAAAATAAAATAGAAATATTTGAAATGTAAATTGTCCAAGAATCTATAGCAAACATGCTTCAAGAAATTAACTCAGATTTTTAAAGTTTATAAAATACAGGGTCTATTTTAAAAGTAATGCGCATGATTTTATTGTGACGCAACTATTCGTTACAGCGGAGTAAACGGGGTTGGGAATTGTGGTGAGGGGTCCGCATTTCCAATGCAGCCAGTCTCCAGCTTGCTCCAAGCAGTCTGAGTAAGAAGACGTGCATCCGCGTAAAGTGTGTTTTTCGACTTTATAACACAGTGTGATGGATCATTCGCTTGCATAGCGGCTTGGAGAGCATGCAATCGAAACATTCCAGATGCTTTAAGAGGCTTTCGAGTACGACCCAGAATCGAAATAGCAGAGCAGCGAGTGGCACACAAAATCATCCCCTATCCCAAGGAAGCGAATGAGCAAGTCTCGCATCAAAACGATGTCTTTTTGACATCGGAGGAATCGTCCATGTTAAGTTTGTACCGAAGAGAGAAACAGTTTAGTCAGCACCTGCAGGTTTTGAGGAGATTTCTGGGTCGTGCAAGGTATAGTTGACATCAAAGAAACGGTCAGGCTTTACCATGACAATGTCTCGAGCCACACTGCCTTCATCGTTACCAATTCCCTGGCCCGGAACAAGCCGTTGGTCCCCCACTACACTTAAATTCCCGACTTGACAATAAACATCTAAAAGCATGTTACAACATTCTTAAGAGACATTCCCATTGAGGAGTTTCAGGGTACCTTCTAGTAATGACAGATACGTTTCCGTAAGAGTATTGACGCTAGGAGAGAGTATTTTGAAGAATTTTAAGCATTTATACAGGTACGATCAAGAAATATACTTTACACAAAAATACGCATTACTTTTTTAATGAACCCTGTATGAATGTATTTTTATCATAATAATTATTATGCTATCAAGTAGATTCTTTTTATAAACACTTAATACATTTTTACATTTGGATTTTATTTTGTGTTTTGAGCACCTTAATTTTATTTAGTTACGGGAAACGTAAAATGTCGATGCTGACATTATGTCATTATTGCATATCCATCCTCTGAACTTGTTGGTAGTATGCGGTAGTAGATGTTTTTTAATATATTTAACTTTAAAAAACTGAAAAAGTGTTTTGGGAGAACGAGCAATTCACGCAGTACAAGCTAAATTGCCCAGCGCCATCTATTATCATTGGACAAACTTTTCAAAATCGATATTGCTAATAAATATCCAATATTTGTCGGCCAATAAGAGTAATATGAGTTAGATATGTTAGCGTGAATGCCTCCAATCTCTCTAGCCCAAAAGCTAAGCTCATCTCAGAGTAAATGGGATTTTTGAATCTATCGCAGGTTAACAGGATTCCTAATCCCCATGGAATCTATTTGGACTTAGTGTTTGCCGACGAAAACACCACGTATATCTCCGAAGCTGTGGATCTCTTAACCCATAACTCTAGTCATCATGTTGCCTACAATATTGAATACAATACTGAGCTTTACTGTGAGACCATCGTTAGTGATATAGAGTTTTATGACTTTAAAAATGCAAATTTTGGGGAAATTAACAACTTCATCGCGTCCATTGACTGGTGCAGATTTTTGGACTCTTTTAGTAATTTAGAGCGTGCAGTTAGTGTTTTCTACGATGTTGTGTTTTATGCTATTAATATGTTTGTACCGATGAAGGTCATATATAAGAATGAATACCCAAAATGGTTTACTAAAGAATTAATAGAGCTACATCTAAAATAAAGAAAAATAAGCACTGCAAGTATAAAGTTTCAAACAACTTTGGAGACTATTTAGAATTTCAAGCCTTAAGGATCCAATGTAAAAATTTGAATGATTTGCTCTACAAAAGCTATCTAAATAAGGTAGAGAATAGTATTAGCCGGAATAGTAAAGCTTTTTGGAACTTTG
Source organism: Ontholestes murinus (assembly GCA_963969525.1). NCBI lineage: Eukaryota > Metazoa > Arthropoda > Insecta > Coleoptera > Staphylinidae > Ontholestes > Ontholestes murinus. The sequence continues at coordinate 72,981,329 of OZ018388.1, forward strand.
TTGACGATTCAAAAAAAGTAAATGGTTTTCCGTCAGATATATTTTTGGGAGATAAAGTTAGCACGAAGAAGATACTGTTGATTTATTTGCGGAATTTTGTGCGGACACTTACTGTGATAATAATGTTCCCAATTTCGAGTGCATCAGTTATAAATCTGTTGATTCGTCTTATCGTTTCTTTGTAAACTTCAGTAATGTTTTCAATTCAATTAGCAAGCTAAAGCCCTCAGCTTCAGCCGGACCTGACGGCGTTCCAAATGTATTCTTGTTGAATTGCATTTTTACCACTACCCACCCTCTAACTTTACTTTTCCGGAGATCAATAGATGATCTAGTAGTACCGACTATCCGATGATCGAAAGATAGCTACATTACGCCTATTTTTAAATCAGGTGACCTGTCTGACATTAGTAAATACAGAGGAGTCTGCATTCAGTGAGCTATTCCTAAGATTTTGGATGGCATCCTAGCGCACCAGTTTAAGTGGTTATGCACAAGCATCATAGGAGAAGAACAGCACGGTTTTTGGTCAGGGAGGTCAACTATATCTAACCTAATTGTATATAATCGTTTTATATCAGACGCCTTGGAGGATCGAGGTCAGGTTGATTCTATCTACACCGATTTCTCCAAGGCATTCGATAGGGTCTCCCACGACGTGCTCCTTTATAAGCTGGAGATTCTGGGATTTAGTCCTAAAATTATAAATTGGCTACGAAGTTTTCTAAAGGATCGCAAGCAATATGTTAGAATAGACAACTGCGTGTCGAGGGAAATACAGGTTAAATCCGGTGTCCCTCAAGGGTCACATATAGGTCCGTTATTGTTTATAGTTTTTGTAAATGATATTGTTGCCAACCTTGATTTTTGCTCCGGCTTATTATATGCTGATGTTCTAAAACTCTTCGCCATAGTAAAGAATTAAATTGATGCTCTCATCCAAGAGGATCTCGACAAAATATATAATTGGTGTGTTAGGAATAGCCTTTACCTAAATATGAGTAAATGTAAATCCATATCGTTTTACAGTGGTAAGAATGCAATCATCACGAATTATTTTATTAATGGCACTAAAATCGATTGATTTGGGAGTCATATTCGACAAAAAACTCACTTTTATCTCTCACATTCATCGTGCGGTAAATAAGGGTCTGAAGCTGTTGGGTTTTATATCAAGAATATGCAAGGATTTGTCACTCAACGCAACCCGTTGTTTGTATTTGTCACTGGTTCGCTCAGGTTTGGAATACGCATCTGTTGTTTGGTCACCTCATCAGCAATATTTAAAGGATGAACTATCTAAAGTCCAAAATAAATTCTTGCGTTTGGCGGCATTTAAATTACATATCCCGTTTTCCGCTTTAAATTATGCACAACTTTGTGGCCAACTGAACATCTCTTTCTTGCAGGACCGTTACATAATTGCAGATTTGCAATTTTTGTTTAAAGTGGTAAATGGGATTGTAGACTGCCCGAAAATTTTGGAAAAAGTTTCATTTAATTTTCAAGGTTCTGGTTCCAATACACGTAGTAAGACTATCTTTCGTTTTCCAAGGCACAGAACTAACTACGGCTGTCATGAACCGTTAACGAGAATGATGAGAATGGCCAACAGACTGCAGGTGAGAAAAAACATTATGCTCTTTTGAAATAACAGCAAGTTTATCAAAAATCTCTTAATATATTTTTAATAACTCAATACATAATACTCAATACATTTTTAAATTATATTAATCATGATTAAAAATATTGAAGAAAGGTTCTAAGTGGTTTAATCAAAGTTATCTTTAAGTAACCCAATCAACCAAATTATATTAATCATGATATTCTTGTGAGAATGTTCGAGTATGTGAAGAGAGGGATATCAAACTTTTAATATACATATATCTATTATTTCTAATAGTTATTACGACTCAGTATTATGGTTGTGGTTATGCCAGCGTTTCCAACTTTATTTTATTTTATTTTATTGCATTTATTACCTCCGTTTAGCGAAAGTATTCGCACTCTGGCGCAACACTTTAATTATTCACCAGTCAGTCATTAGATAATGCTCAAGCAATGAGGATGACGTTCCCACCATCGAAGCTCATTAAGCAAGTCAGCAATCGGGGAGATTAAGATTTATGCTTTGCATCTCTTCCCAGTAATAACGGTCGAACCTTATTAACTGTTTAATAAGCCATAATAACACCCGGAATCGTTTCACTCAAAATTTATGTTAGAAACTAGAATGTTGCATCCGCGGCTGTACTTTTTATAACAACAGTTTAATCTGCAGATTAGTGATGATCATTTATATTATAATATAAACGAAAAAATACGTGCAAGTTAAAATCAATTTCTTGTATAATTTTCTCAGTTGACTTTTGGTGAAACATTATGAGATAGTAGACAAGGAATTCTTTTACTATTGTTTAAAGTCAATATTAAGAAATACTATGCAAAATTTATGTCCGCACGTCTGTAACACATACATCAATAACGTCGCTGACAGTCGTGGATACTTGTCAAGTTTTTGCAAGTAGGAAGTGACACTCAATACCGTGTTCAGTTATATCATCGACGTCCCATTGTACCGTTTCAGAATTCTATATAAGGTCGGTGCTTCGTGGGCGAGATCATGCCATTAGGTCATATTGATCAGACACACTAACTTAGAGCGAGAGATTGTTATCCACTGCCCGAGGGCAATTAATGCCCTCGAATGCCTGACCATACGATGCACTTCTTGCTCTACATTAATCTAGATCTGTTTATCTTCATTATCGTTTCCCCGATTACGTTTATGGTGTAGTTTATTGCTTAAATAATATAGTTTTTTTTAAATCATTATATTGATTTAATTTTTTTATTCTATAGACCAATTAATTGATTACCAGAGAGTCAATAAAAATACTTTATACCACTATTTATTTTATAATATATTCAAGCGAAGTTTACAATATATTTCTATATAAACTATAGTTTCGACATTTGATAATGACCTACAAATGTCATATAAAATAAATAGTGGTATAAAAATATCGAAAATATTTTTATTTATTCTCTAAAAAAATAAATTGCCACATAGTAACGGTCGCCATAATCATTTTCATCAACTAGCTATAAATCCTAGAGACTGCGCCATTTAATTTATAACAAGAGAATGTTTTCTCTTGCAATCATTTTTTGATTGTGTGTGTTTGTGGGGAAAATTCATTTAAGATATTAAATTTGAAGCTAATTATTTAAAATCATATAAGTATAAATCCTACCGACTGCGCCATTTAATTTACAACATGAGAATGCTTTCTTCCGAAGTCCTTTTTCTAATTATGTGTGTTTGTGGAGAAAAATCAATCAACCAAGATATTAAATTTAAAGGGAATTAATTATAATTATTAATAAGTTTATTAAAAATATTAATAATATTTTACGATATGGAATAAATATTAATTGAGACGTTCGAAAATTACTTTTCCGTTTCGAGTTAATAGCAATCGTGAATCGGGGAACTTTGATCCCGAAACAATTTATAGATTACCTGTCTATCAAATTTTAACGAGCTAGGATTTTGCTTGTTACCGCCGCTCCGTAGGTATGTAGGCTATTAAATCGCGCAGTCATTCTCGCTAAAATCACGAGGCCACTCCAATAAAACATGTTGGCTTATGTGCGAGCATAGCCTACTTCGGGTGATCATTTATCTTCCTCTCGGGCCTCGTCATGCCGAAACGGTAATGTCACTTCCTTGCAAATCCACACACATACAACCACGTACGCATATTATGGGTGTGGATGTGCGTTACTGGATTTACCCAAGAGCTCGATTATGGTCATCTTCCGGACCGCTGGAGGAGAACAATTACCTTTTGTGACTGAACGCATCCTCTAAATATTCTCATTGTGCTTACTGGTTGTCTAAATTTTTAAATTTTTTTCTCGGTTCTTCCTTATTGTATTATAAAATCGTGTCTTTATTAGAATTACTAGAAGTAAGGTATAATTTTTAAATTTAGGCTCAATACTGACCATATTAAAATCTACTGCTGATAATTTATCTTATAAAATGTTACAATTTTCACATCCCACCATAAAGGGCAAAAATATTTAAGGTTAGATTGGATAATATACCTTGAAGAATATGATAATCTATTTGCCAAATTACACAAGGGTGACATCTAGATTTCAAAAGACCAACTAATTGTAAAGTAGAAATACAAGAAGTTAGAAGTCCAACTAATGACAAGACAATCAAGAAGTAACCTGTGATTATTAGAACTAGATTAATAGAAAACGTGAAAATAAAATATTTAAATAAATCAGATATACACATATAGGATAAAGACGAGGAACAGAAAGGTCACAGTTTTTAATAGAAACAAATAGATAGTGTTTTGAAATATAGCTGGGATTATGTTTAAGCATAACGGCGATGTGTGGCAAAAGGATTTCGAGGATTGGGTAATTAGAAAGAATAATGTGGGATTAGTGGAAGAGTGGAAATGAAAGGCTGGCTACCCGGGGGATTTAGGTGATCAAAGAATTAAGCAACAAAGTCTGCAGCGAAGGGAAGAGCAATTGTTGAAATAATAGTGGGAACGAGAGAGAGCATGAAAGAGGATAATAAAGAGTTTACGGAGAATAGAGAAGGTCTGAAATGGGTAAAATATCATCAAGATAAATGTTTATTCATTTATTTAATTTTTTAAATAATGTATTTAACCTATATGAAAATACTATTTTTTCTACAGTATAATAAAATAAGTATGCAAAGCAAACCTATGTTTTAATTTGAGGTAGTGGCAATGATTAGTAAGGTTTGGTTACAGCAGTGTGAACAATCTGCTGAAATGTTTCGTGAGTTGTACAAGTGACTTCCAAATTAGTTAAATCAACGTCGACTTTATTTTCACTAACAGTCTCGTATAATTTTTCTCCTTTAAACATTTTTGGGACAAAATTGCCATCACGCAACATTTCAATTAGATATTCCTGTCTACTTTTGCACTTATTGTCATACTTTTTATCGGAGAATCTAGCATTTGCGCCTGCAGAATTGCTGCAACTATTACATCTGAATATATATCGTTAATTGTATTTGCTATCTACTCTAAAGTAAGAATTTTGTTTTCAATCTGTATTTCGATAGTTCCAAAAGCACTTCTTATCACCTTCGATCGACTCCAATAATCCAGAAACTTGAGAAACGGACCCGCTATAACGTAAACTTTGCCTCTGTATTAGTTATGTCATACTAAGGTCTGTATATTCAGACAAATCCTCAGCAACCAAAATATGATAAATAAAGTTCATTCTTATTTCGAATATTTTCAGTGTTTGGAAGTTCCACTGCCAAACTTTTTATAACCTTTGGGAGAAAAGTCTTCCCCTAAAGTACAATTTCAAGGAATGTGCATTTTTAGGATTGTGTAATTGCATGTTAGTATTGGGATCATCTTAATGTGATCAGTTCGATGAGGTTCAACTTGTAATCATATGTAATTGTATTCCTAGCTTTACAAAAAGAGACAACTTTGCATTTAGATGTGTTAAGGTGCAGGTTCGATTTTACACACCATAAGCCCACCCTGTCGAAATCTTCTTGAAGCTTATGACAATCGGAAAAGTTTGTAATAGGAGCAAACATCTTCAAGTCGTCCGCCTACAATAAAAACTGCCCATGCTGTATTGCTGCAAAGATATCGTTAATGAATTGAAAATAATTGGACCAATATGGGAGCTTTGCGGGACACCAGATGTTACATCGATATCATGAGAAATACAATTATCAATTTTGACGGTTTGCGATCTATCCGACAAGTAACTTCTGATCCATTGTACGATACTATCATTGAAATGTAAAGCCTCCAGTTTTTTAATCAGAATGGTATGATCCACCCTATCGAACGCCTTTGTAAAGTCTCTAGATGGTGTCTAATTGACCTTGACTCGAAAGGGAATCGTCTGAAACTCCAAAAGGTTAGATACGGTGAATCTACCAGGTTGAAAGCCGTGCTGCTGATAAATAATAACCCCCTTTGCTAGCCACTGCAGCGCTTAGCCAATATATTGTCAAGTATTTTGGGAATACATGATTGAATGCAAATACCACGATAGTTAGCAATATTAAGGCTATTTCCAGCTTTATAAATAGGAATAATGAAACTACGTTTCCATAATGAACGATTAAATAAGAAGGAAATATGATTGGATAAAGTGAAAATACATTTGGGTACATTATCAGGGCCGCAAGATGACGTTATCTTTAGATCATTGATCGCGTTGAACACCGACATTGGTGGGATGGAAAATTTATAATTAGGATTGACCAATCTAACACTATTAAACTCTGTTGAGCAGTGAGCAGAACTAGTAGAGTAGACGGTTGCGAAATAGTTCGCAAAGAGGTTCACGGTTTCCTGAACAGAGTTACTTACTGAATCATTAAAAAACAAGTGATTAGGAAAACCACTTGTTTTACGCTTATCATTAACAAATCTCCAGAATTGTTTAGCATGAACCGTCTGGGATACTTATTTCTAGAGGCTTTAATGTTTGGAACGTATTGGTCGATGGCGATGTTTAGGATTACATAAAAATTATTAACAGTGTCATCAAAATTATCGCAACCAATCCATATACGCAAAATAATCATGAAAATATAATTCAGCATAGCAACCACCAAGTTCTTCATTACACGACAGCACGATAAGGAAACCAATATGATGTTAGGAATTAGCGCATAACAAATCCTCGGCTCTAGTGACTGTGACACTATCACTTTCACTATCGCAAAAAATCAGGTCTAGTAGTGCACCTCTGTTGTTTGGTAATTTGTTGACTTGATTAAGGTTTAGAAATGATGTGACTTCCAAGAGCGCCTCCGCCATTTTATTGCAGGCCGAATTGATGGTGCCGTCACTGTTCCAATTTACATCTGGTAAGTTATATCTTATCAATTGATCTAGTCAGAAAAAGTTATTCCAGCGTGTCACAGTGAGAAAACATAGAATCAACAGACGAAAGAAGAGGAAGGTATAGGGCACCAATCACTATCACTTTTTTATCGATGGTAAGACTTACATAAATATGGTCTACTGATTTACAGGTAATCTGAATTAAGGATGGTAACAAATAATTTTTAACCGGAAGTAAGACCACCTCCGCGAGTTTTAGCGCTCGATTCGGCAGATCGATCACAACGAAACAGACTACAACCATTCCAGCAAAGTTCCTCATCGCAGATGTCGCCCAAGAGCCAGGTTTCAATAAGAATGACTACATCGTAATTACTAGCAGCCACGTTTAATGAAATATCAGTTAATTTTGACTTAATGCCACCGACGTTGTGGAAGTAAATGTTTATTTGTAATTAGTTTTTTGCAGACTGATTTTTAATAGGCACAATTTTGGGAGTGCCGCCAACGTATTGTATTGTCAGATTATTTTCACCTCTGTTGATTCTTGCATTTAGCTCTGAACTCAGATTATTGAGATACAATAGTTGGTTGGGAGTTAAGTCCGATTTAAGCCTAATATCGTTGACACTGCATGATTTACTTCGTTTCAAAACGTCAATCGCAGAAGGTTTATTAGGGAAAATCACTTTAACCGGTCGTGGTCTTTTAGAGCGTTTACCCACTCTGATCACTTTGAGCGGTACAGACCCAGAGCCAACTTTGTGGATAATATCAAGAACTAAATTCTTATCGTCATTGATACGATTGCTGGTTTCTTTGTCGATTGATTCCGGGACGTTGAACATCATAACATTATCCATTTCTTTGTAAAGATTTTCATTCACCAAATCGTGTTGAATAGAAAATATTGAGAAGTGAAATCTGTAAATTTCTGCCGCCATCAAATGTCTATCTTCTAGCCTTGAAAAATCACCAGTATACATTATCTTATCACCAGCAATTTCAATCATAGACACACATTTTTACTTCGTGAAAGTTGATGGCTTCGATTTTATCCATATTTGCTTCTAAGTCAGCCTCTGTATATAACATTTGTTCAGTAGCAATATTACTCAGTTAAATATAATCTGATGACAACCAACGATATGTTACTATCGTAGAATGTGTCAAAAAACTCGTTTTCCTTCAGAAAGTAGGGGCTCCAAAATGATCTAGGTGAAAAAAAGATATTAACAAAAAATCGATTTCATGTGCTGCGATTAAATCGTCAAAGGGTGAGGCATTAATCCCTGACAATCCTGGATGTATCCCTCGTCGATTTGAACCAACCGCCGTGAAATAAGAAAGAAATTAGATTATAGATCAGGCGAAGGAGAAAGTGAGGGATTGGGGTTGATTTTAATGCAAGACTAGGGGAATCGAGGGAAGGTAGTAGCGATGACGGTACAATGATTAAAAGAAGATTTCAGTATCTCAGTAAAAGTGGATAAATGTCGGATTACAAAGGTAAGAAAACATATATTAGGCTACAGGTATCGACAGTGATTAATTACATAATCATCATGGCTTTTTCAAGGAGTAGGAAGAATGGAGGTTGTAAAGAGAATGGATGCTACCGTTACACGGTGTTAAACCATACTTACAATGAATTTTTCAATTGGGTGGAAGTAGAGATACAGATAAGTAAATATAATGAAGCAGAGCAAAAACAAGTATGTGAGAAATTGGAGAGTGGTGTAAATATCATTAGGGATATGATGAACAGGTTAGAGAAGGTTTAATCGGATGAAGTTAAAGGATGTTGTATTGCGATTATAAAAGAAAGTGAAGGGAAAACATATAAAAATATGTACTTGGTTCGATGAGGAATGTTAAGATAGAAGTAAAACAGTCAAAGAAGGAATGCATACGAAGTGAAAGGCGTAATGGCAGCAAAAACATAATAAGTTCTGAAAGAAGAAAAATACTGGCTCCCAAAAGAACAAGTAATAAATCAAGAATATGTAGAAATGAATTAGTAATGTGGAATATCCTAAAAGAGTAAAAAAGACGCGAATCGCAATGTCGTTCCAAGAATCGATAAAAAAATGTAGAGAAAACTTCTCGACTATGACTAATTGCAGAATAAGATAGAGGCTACTCACCCAAACTATATAAATGACCTGCTATAGCTAACCTTCTCTAATTTAGATTTAAAGTCTGCCCACCCATAAACATTTTATTGGTTTACTCAGTCAAAAATTTTACCTTTTGAATTTCTATTTTATTCCAAAAGTTTTGTAATTAATTTTATTGGAAACCGCTAGACAACAAGGAATTATAGTTTATATGTATATGTAGGGTGGGTGGGTGGCCTCTATCTCACCCTCCAATCAGTAAAACATCATCAAAAATTATTTGAAAACATTGTATTAACAAATGTCTAAAAACTGCAATTATTTTTTGTTTGTTTATTTATATTTTACAACTTTTAGTTAAAACCCTCGCTTATGTTTTATGCCTTGATTTAATATGTGTATGTAGGGTGGGTGTGTAGCCTCTATCAAATCCTCCAGTCAGTAAATCATTATCAAAAATTATTTGAAATCTAGTAAAATTTTGCAATAATATTATGTTTATTTACAATTAAAAACCTCGCTTATGTTTTACTGATAAGAGGATGGGATAGAGACCACTCCACTCTACACATATATGATAACTTTAATTACTAATTGCTGATGGATTCTAATAAAATAGAAAACTTGTTCAGTTTCTCATTCCCTTTAACTTTTGTTTGAAATGTTATGTAATATTTTCCAAATTTAAAAAAATTATCGGAAAAAAAAAACAAAAAAAGGCCTCGAGTAATCATCTACTTCATCTACGTCTGTCTGTTTGTTTGTCTGTGTGTTTGTATTTTGTATTTGTATTTTCTCTATATTTTCTTATATCTTTTTTGCGCGCCTCTAAAGCTACTTCTGAGAACAATCCAATTGGCAGAACTGCCGACTTAATTATATCCGAACCATGTATTAAAATTTTGTATATGCTTGTAGGCATGTAAAACCATGATATATAGTTGTATATAGAGGACCGTAGTTTCCGCGGCATATTTTTCAAATGCCTGTATATTAACTGAATATACGCACGATAATGTTTGTAAAACGATTTTTAATCTGGTTAGAAAATTTTCATCTATACCAGTAATTTTCGTAACCAATTGATAATTTTCAAAAAAAAAAACGAGTAACTGTGTTTCCATCATTGGTTGTTCTAAATCCTTGTTTCAGAACATCTACTAATAAACCTAGTTCTTTTCTTAGTTCTTTTTGTATTTGCAGCTTAGCTTTTTGAGTTTTTTCAAGAACATGCCACTTCTTTATATCACGAAGGTAGGCAATATGAAACACGCACTTCAGGCTCCTTATCCACGCATGCAGGGATGAATTTCCATATTCGTAGGTGCTGGCTTTTATTGGCAATTGTTTTAGTTTATCCAAATTATTCATTATTTTTGGAGTAGCTCCACAAATTCCACATGATTGAGAAGATGAATTTGTGACAACACTTAAGGTTTTTCCATTAATGATAGTCATTTTAAATGTATGACTTATTTTAAATGTTATTTCATTGAAACTTACCATACTTCTGTAGGGATAATTATTTTAATATTATTTTCTATGTCCTCTATAACTCTTTCTGTTAATTCACGTGTTTCTTTTTGAAACAGTATTTTGATGTCGTTGATGAGGGTTTAGGATTCTGCAAAACAATTTTATAGTTTTTAGACTTTAGTTGAAGGGGCACAATGCAAGCTGAAAACAGAAAAGCGTCTGTTTTGGATGTACCATCGTCTTCGGAAATACTTGCTGGTACATCGCATGTCCCGAACTTCCATCGCAGCCCCATTTATATATCACAACTAGTTCTTGACCAACTTTTTTATAATTTTGAGTTACTACAGCTTCTATAGACTTTAATAATCTAGTGACAGTTTTATCTACAAGAGCTTGTAATGAAACCTCAGCGGATATTTCGGTAACTTTTATTTGTTCTTCATCAGGATAATACGCTTGTTTCTCTTTTAGTATATAGCCGTAACTAGGAATAGATATCAGCATTTCGGACTTTTGCGCCAGATTGAATTAATCGGTAAGATTTTTTTATGAATCTACCCTCTATATATAAAGCAAGCGCTTTCCCATGCGTATATTTTATAAGTTATTTCGGAAAAGTCTTTTTGCCCTTGTGGGTGAATAGTCAGCAAATTCTTTTAACATTTTTGCACTGTCTCTACGGCCAGACGATCCCATGCTACTTTGAGTTGAGTAATTTTTTTTGTGAATATGTTTCCAGTAATAGTTTTATTTTCCTTTTCTTAGAACGGGACGTCAAATCCAAGAAAGCTTTATATGGTAATCTTTTTTTACTAGTCTATGGACCTGGCTCGGATGATAGATTTTTAAATCAATTATAATTTGCTTAGCAAAAAAACTGCAGCATTCATTTTTCTTGTAATGATTTTTCTGGGCGCCATATATCAAATAAATGTCTGCGCGGGAACGATACGCGACCTAAAAAAATAAATAAAATCGTAACCTGCAGTTTACTGCACTCAATTTTCTCACAGTCGTGAAGAAAATTAGTTACATTATTCATAAAAAATATTTTAGCCTGGACCCAAACGGATCTCACTACTTATTCACTTTTGAATATCAGTCATTTAAATTATTCAGGTAACCTGTATTTCAATGATTTTTTTTACAAATTGGATCATTTTATTTACAATTTCACAGTCACCAAACTTTACTTCATTAACACTACACTTTAGTAATTGTTCTTATTTAAAATATGAACGATTGTTTACTTTCATTCTAAGTTTAAAATAATTTTGTCGCTTTTATTTCTTTGCTTTCATTTTTTGTATTAATTCAAATTCAATAGCGTTTTTTACACTTTCATCCAAAAATTTTAATTGATTTACCGAAATATTAACTTGTCTAAATTAAACTATTTGTTTCATTTAGTTTCGTTTTCAAAAAACAAACTGATAATTTTTGTACTACTTTCTTACACACTCACAAACCCAGTTACTTACAATTAATGAAATCAATCAATTAACACTTAGTTAACGCGATAGTAAAAAATACTTAACATATTTTCTACTTAACTCATTATAGTTTTTAATGAGAATATGAAGAATGTGCGCGGAAAATAAACGCGCATCATATATGTAATCAAAATGCCCATTAATGGAATAGACCGGCGCGCGCAAATTGTACAATAATAGTTTATAAAAGCTCGTTGTTGTTTAAAATTGGACGTTTTCTGTGGAAACGTATAGAGAATACAGGTGCCTTAAAATTTAATTAGAAACCAGCTCGGGCGACGCGTCCATTTATCGTCAGTTGATGTGCCGCGAACCCGCAATTACGTCACATTAACGTGATTACGTAGTAATTACCTGAATCGAAAAAGTACCGCTCGTGGTTAATGCACGACAATAAAATAATGGTCCTCGTGAATTTAAGTGGTTACGGTTCACAACGTTATGGGATAGTGCAATATATAAATACGTATTAGCGGTGATTGTTGTCTTACTCTTTTACTACTTAGTTCTTGAAAAGAACATAATAATCCAAAATTATTTAGTTACAAGTTGTATATGTTGGGTTCAGATTGTCTAAAAAGATTAACAAGTATATAAATTAACAATTAATGCAGGATAATATTAAAATTTGTAGCTTAATAAAGACGCGCTTGCATTTAGTTCTATAATTGACCAGTAGATAGAAACAGCTTTATATTTTAGAACAAATAAATATCACGCGAAATTCAAATTTTTGAATTTTTGCATTTTTAAATTTTTGAATTTTTGGAATTTTTGAATTTTTGAATTTTATGAATTTTTGAATTTTTGAATTTTTGAATTTTTGAATTTTTGAATTTTTGAATTTTTGAATTTTTGAATTTTTGAATTTTTGAATTTTTGAATTTTTGAATTTTTGAATTTTTGAATTTTTGAATTTTTGAATTTTTGAATTTTTGAATTTTTGAATTTTTGAATTTTTGAATTTTTGAATTTTTGAATTTTTGAATTTTTGAATTTTTGAATTTTTGAATTTTTGAATTTTTGAATTTTTGAATTTTTGAATTTTTGAATTTTTTCTAGCATTTTCTTCCCATATTGTTAAATTTTTCTTTTTCTAAAATTTTCACTGGGTCCATTTTTATTTTAAATTTTTCTAGTAAATTATTCATTAAATTTCTAAAAATGTTCAGCATGCATTTTTATATAGTTTTTCAGTACTTCCAGTAATCTCTTTTTTAGTTTGTTAAAATCTTTCATTGTAATTTTTTTCCTAGGAATTTCCAGAAATGTTCTCTTTTAGGTTGTGAAAATGTTTTCTGCAATATTATTTCAAAAATCTTGGTTTTTAATTATAAAAATTTTCACAATTCTTTTTTTCAAAATTTCTAGAATTATAGAATAATTTCTTTTCTATATTGCTCAAAATCTCTTTTATTTTCTAAGTGTTTTGGGCAGGTCATTTTCAAAAGTGTAGAAATTTTCATCAAGAATTCTTCAAAATTGTTAAAATCTTCATGTTTTAAAATTCAAATCAACTTTTACAAGATTTCTAAATTATTTCAGTAAAATCTCTCCTGATATTTAATTTTTTTTAGAAATGGTTTCTTCATCTGTCAATTGTCTATTATCATCTGTTAATTCTTATGTTATCGACAACAGCCAATCGGTCAACTGGTATATGTCAACTCTCATCTGTCATCTGTCAACTGTCATCTATCATTTTGCATTTATCATTGATATGCTATTTTGCCATTTAAAATTTCTCATTTAATTGATCATCTACCATTTATTATTGCCATCTATCAACTGTTATCCGTCAGCTGTCAATTATCAACTGTCATCTGTCAACTGTGATCTGTGATCTGAACTTTCATCTGTCAATTGTTATCTATCATTGATATGCCATTGGTCATCTGATATTAGTCATGTCATTGATCATCTGCCTTTTAATATTGTCATCTATCTACTAGTATTTGCATACTGTCAACGTTATCTGTCATCTGCCAAGTTGTATCTGTCAACTGTCATCTGTGAACTGCCAACTGTCATTTGTTATCTGTCAACAGCCATCAATTTTCCATTGGAAATCTTAAATTTGTTAAATAATTGATCATCTGTCATTTATTATTGACACCTGTCAACTGTAATCTTGTAATTGCCATCGCTATCATCTGTCAAATGACATTTATCAACTGTCATTGATCAACTAAAAATATCCAAATAATGTTAGGATTAATGTTGAATTTTAGAATTTTTAAATTTTTGAATTTTTGAATTAATTACTTATTTTAGCAAATCTAGAATAATTCTCAGTGAGTTCTTTTTCTTGTTACAAGGGTTTTATCGTAATTCATTTGTTGAATTTCAAGAAATTTGTTAAAATTTTTATCTTGCATTGTATTTATTTTTTAGAATTTTGCAAAAAAATCTTCTTAATCGTAAAAATGTTCCTTTTACAATTTTTTTTTCAAAATTTCTGAAATTATAGAATCATTTCTTTTCCAGTTCTGTTTTATTTTCTAAGAATTTAATAGAGAGGTCATTTTCGAAGTTTCAATACAAATTTTCAGCAAGAAATTCTTAACTGAATTTTTACAATTTTCAGCAAATTCCAAATACTACATTGTTGAAGTTTTCATCTTTTAAAATTCTTCATCAACTTTTAGAATATTTCTAAATTATTTCAGTAAAATCTATGCGTTAGATCATTCTATCATTTCCAGAAATATTATATTTGACCTGTGTAAACTGTATATTTGTTAAACACCAATAAACATTATAAATTATGAATTCCTAATTTGTAATATTTTTCTTGAATAATTCTGCAATATTTTTTTCTTTAGTAATGTATCTGCCAGTTTGCTAAATTCTTTTTCATTTTACATGTTTCTTCTAGAAACTTTCAGCATGCATTTTTATATAATATTTCATCATTTTCAGTCAAATTGCTAAAATTTTAGCATTCTGCAGCACCTTTTTACAGATTTCGAAAAGTTTTTAAAAACTTTCCAGAAATTTAATTTTCAGTAATATTTCTTCCATTGTAAAATTTTAATTCTAGAATTCTCCAGAAATTTTTTTCCAAAATCTCTCTTCTTAATTGTAAAATTCTTTAGAATATTTTTTCAAAATTTCTAGAATTATAGAGTAATTTTCTTTCTAGATTACCAGAGATCTTTTTGATTTTGTAAGAATTTTTTACATTTTTTTTATTTTGTAATAGAAATTATCAGCAAGCATTTTAAAATTGTTTTCAACATTTTCAGCAAATTCCAAATCCTTAAAATTTTTATCTTTTAAAATTGTCTAGCATCTTTATTGAAATTTTCAATAAGATTAGTTTTATTTTTAGAAAACTATTGAAGAAGAAGAAGAAGAAATTCTTCAAATTTCTATAAATTGCCATCATCCAGTTTTAGAGAATTTTTCATCATTTCCTACAATGTCTCTTCAAAATTGTAAAAAATTATTTCTTTTAGAATTAATTTCTTCTATGTTTTAAGAATATTAAATAAATTTATTTGTCAAACTTATAGAAATTTTTGGATGTAGTTTTAATGAATTTTATACCTATTTCGCCAAACTCTCTTCTAAATTTTTAAAAATTATACATATTTTTAGAAATTTTCTTTTAGGATTTAGAACTTTTAGAATTTATCTGTAGTTTCTCTTCCAGATTGGTTTAGTTCTCAATAGGGTTCTATTTCATTTAGTATTTTTTTTTTGGTTAATTTATTCCCAACCTTGTAAAAAATTTTAGAATCCATATCTAGAAATATTTCTTACCATTTTCAGCCCAGAGATTCCGTTAATAGTAAAAAAAAATTAAATTGCAAAAATATAAATTTTCAAGTGTATTGTTTTTATTTGGTAAACTTTCTTTCTCTAATTCCTGGAAATTGCAATATTATAGAATTTTTCTCCATTATCAGCAATACAATAAATAAAATTTTTGAATTTAATTCAAAATTGTCCAGAAATTTCTTTCTTTAATATCGTTTTTAGCGTTCATTTTTATAGAATTCTTTATTATGTTCAGTAATATCTCTCCCAAACTGTTAATTTATTTTTTTAAATTTTCCTTCCAAAATTGTAATTATTTTCTTTTACAATTAACGTGTTTCTTATTGCTGAAATTTTCTAGTAATTTCTTTTTTACTTCTTAAGAGTTTTCTAGAAAGTTCTTTGTTAAATTTTTGGGAAATTTCATCATTTATTTACTTAACTGTTTACATTTTTAACAATCTCAAAAATTCTAAAAATTTTAACTCTTTTAGCTTTTTTTGCAGAATTTTCATGTATTTTCCAGGAATTTAGTGTTTATTTAAGCATCAATGTTTACAGATTTTTTAAATAAGTTTCAGAAATCTATTCAATGGCAAAAAGAATTCACTTGAAATTTATAACGTTATCTTTAAATATATATGATTGATGCTAAGACTGAAACAGTTTAAATAAGTCAGATATATGAACAATAATTGTGAGATATGTATACTCACAATTATACATACATAATCTTTGTGTGTAAATGTCGTTCTGATTTGAGGGAATCAAATAATAAATTAAGCACAATTTCTTTAAATGTCTCTTCTAAATTAAATAAATTTTCTTCTTTTAAAATTACTAAGAAATCCTCTTCCAAATTGCTTAAAATTTCAGGTATGTTCTCTTATATGTTTTAAGAATTTTGATGAAATTTCAGCAATCTATTCAATGGAAAAAATAATTCTCTAGAAATTTTTAAGGTTATCTTCAAGGTTTTGAGGTTTTTCTGCAATATTTCTTCAAAAATTTCCCTTCTTAATCGTAAACATTTTCTCCTTTTACAGTTAGCATTTTTTTCTATTTCTAAAATTATAAAGTAATTCGTTTCTTCTAAATTAAATAAGTGTTCTTCTTTTAGAATTACTAAAAAATCCACTTCCAAATTGCTAAAAATTTTAGCTATGTTTTAAGAATTTTGAAAAAATTATTTCTCAAATATTTCCATTATTTTTAAGAGAGAGAGAAAGATAAACATCTTTATTGGAAAATAGTGTGACATCTAATAATGCGGCAATTACTATACTTCTTCTTGGTTTTCCATTGGCTATCGACCGGATATTTTTAAGGTTATCTCAGAAACTTGATTATTCCAATTTGTTAAAATTTTCATCTTCTGCAATGTAAATCAAATCTTTAAGTTTTAATTATTTCCCTTCTATTATTTTCTTCTAAATTCCATTAAACTCTCTTCTATTTTCAAGAATTTGCTATAAATCTCTTTTTAAGATTATTTAGGAATATTAAGCATCTATGTTTAAAATGTGTAAAATGAAATTTCTTCAGATTTTCTAGCAACATTCTTCCAAATTTTCCAATAATTTATTTTTTAAATTGCTAATATTACTTAACAATTTCTCTTACAATTTTTTTGAATTGTCAAAGAATTTATTTCTCAAATTTTTGGAAATCATTAGTATCATTAATATTTATTTCAAATGGTAAAAAGGTATCAAGACAATTTCAAAATCCATTTCTAGAAATTCTTTTATCATTCTCAGCAATATCTCTCTCAAATTGTAAATAAGTAATTTTTTATCCAAATTGCTAAATATTTCCACTAGGTTCTCTAATATTTTTAAAGATTTTACCTGAATTCGTTTATTCCAAATTGTAATAATTTTCATCTTTTGCAATTTTTAACTAGTTCTCTTCTACCATATATTATTGTTTTTCCAAATTCCAATAAACTCTCTCATATTTTTCAAGATTTTTTTAATAATTTCTTTATCAAAGTTTTAGGCATATTAAGCATCTATTTTTAGAATTTGTAAAATTAAATTTCTTCAGATTCTAAAGCAATTTTCTCAAATTTTCAAGTAATTTAATTTTTAAATTCTCAAATTTCTAGATTTTTTAAATCTCTTTGTCAAAATTTACATTTTGCTTCTTTAAGAATTCTTCAAATTTTTCGATGTTCCTATTAATTTCTCGTTTGGATTCCTCAAATTTTCTTGTAAGTTCTTTTGTATTTAAAGATAACATTAACTAATACGTTATTAATTTGTGGAACTAATCGAATTGATTTTTGTATAGATATAATATTTAAAAAAGGTTAAATGAAAATAATTTTTAAGTTTTTATACCACTATTTATTGTATAATATACACAAACAAAGTTTACAATATATATTACGCGCGTAACAAATAAAATATCAAATATTTTCAAAAAACAAAATCATCAAATTGCATTTAGACCAGCGAGCAAACTTTCAAATATACTTTTTAACGCGAAAGACAAAATTCAATCTATTAAAAAATCGGGAGTATACCAAATTTCATGTTCCGAATGTAACAGCACATATGTAGGACAGACAGGTAGGAGTTTTGAAAAGAGATACAATGAACATTATAGAGCATTCAGACTTAGACATACAACAAGTTCTTTTTCAAATCATTTCTTAGAGTGTAATCATTCATTTCCACATATGGATAATTTAAAACTTTTACATTTTTGCAATAAAGGCCAAAGGCTTAATCTTTTGGAGTCATTAGAGATATACCGCCAAAGCAAGAACATTAATTCTAATCTGCTTAATGAGCAGACGGATTTAATTTCTTCGCCATTATTTAAGCTCTTATAATGACATGTACCTCTTCTGAAAACACCGCACCTTAATCCGATCGGCATATTTAGTTAATCCATTGTAATAAATCTCAGTCCTAATTAGGTTCATTAAAAATTCATACCTCCCCTATAAATTGTTAACACCCTGTATTCTTCTTCATTCAACACTTGATAATGACCTGCAAAGGTCGAAACTATAGTTGTGTCAAAATTGATAATATATTGTAAACTTTGTTTGTGTATATTATACAATAAATAGTGGTATAAAAACTTAAAAATTATTTTCATTTAACCTTTTTTAAAATGAACTACCACATAGTAACGGTCGCTACCATCATTTTCATGATATAATATTTAGAAACTTTTCTAGCTTAGTATATCAAACCTATTCGGTAGTTTTAATGTAAGAAAAATTGGTACTGTCGAAGCTCTAAAAGTGTGGGTATGTGGTGTTCTCGGGAATAATCTTTGAAGCATTCCGAAGCAATTAAGTACTTGCAGTTCGTTAACTTTAATCTTTTCGGTATTATTTAAATAAAATATATCAATAAATTAATTGTGGTAAAAACATGGTAAGTGTTTCAATATGTGTTTAAAATACATCTATTGAGCTTTGATGAATGAAATACATAGTTTCATTAATATCGCCTTGTTTGCATATAGTATAATCAAGAATTTTCCAGGAAGTTCTTTCGAAAATTTCTACAAATTTTAGCATTCATTAAGTTTTCTCTAATTAAAAAAATGTTCTTTTAGAAAAAAATATCTAAAGTTTTTTAGTAACTTATTTTCCAATTGTCTTAAATTTTCGAGTGATATCACTTTCCTTTTTAAAGATTTTTTTAAGAATTTCTCTCTCAAATTTTCAAAAAATGATTAGCATTTTATGTTAGAGATTTTTTCACTATTAATATTTCTTCCAAATAGTAATAAACTATTTAGCACATTTTTTTAGATTTTTCTTACTATGTTTCTTCTCTTATTGCTTTCTCCATTGGCTATTGACCGGTAATATTTCAGCCTGACATTTACTTTTTTTATTTGAATAGAATTTTCTAGATGGATTTTACAACTTTTAAGCCAATTATTTGTGCACAATGTTTTCAATAGTAATTTTTATTTTATCCAGTTTGCGTTTCTATTGTTATAGTGTTTGTTCCAGGCTGTTGAGTTTTCTAAATGGGTTATGCAATTTTTAGATCAATTTCTCTTGCAATTATCTTTGCATATTTTTGACAATCTCTAAAAATATTCCTTCTACCTAAAATTTGCACCAATGTTTCGTCGAATTCTATCTTCTAAATTGTAAAAAGATCCTCCTTCTAGAACAGATTTTTAGTGTTTTCTAATAAAGACCTTTTTATTTCTTAATATTTTTTTCTTTCTCTGTTTCTAAAAAAATCAGCATTCAATTTTACAGAATATCTAACAACGTTTCCTCCAAATTGTAAAATTGTAAAGTTATTCTTCTAGAATACATTAAAAATTTTCTTTTAAATAAAAAAAAATTTAATTTTCAAGAAATACTCAGAAATTTCTTGTTTTATTTGAATGGAATTTTTTGGATTGATTTTACAATTTTTAGGCCAATTATTTTTGCACAATTTTTTCAATGGCAATTTTAATTGTCTTGAGTCTGTGTTTCTATTGTTATAGTGTTGGCTCCAAGCTGTTGAGTACCCTCAATTTCTAAATGGGCTGTGCAATTTTTTGATCAATTTTTCTTGTAATTAGTCGTATATACATCTTTATTGACAAATATGTACAATACAATTTAACATTTAAATAATAAATAATTGATGGGGTGTTAGTATGTTAATCTATCAAAAGGCTATCGACTAGAGGTCTTTCTGCCTTCATTTGTCCAGTCATATAGCGTCTGTCTTTAATGATTCATTAGATTCATGAAATGATGAAATGAAAGTTGAAATAATTTTTGGTGAATTTTTCTGATAGAAATCGAAGGCGTTCTTGGATGGGTATAATTTAGGTAGTATCACAAAGGAACTGATTAGAATCAGGATTATGTAAAGGATTGAGAGGATGACGGAGTTTTGTTAGTCTTGTAAATATTTTTGCACATTTTTGATAATTGATTAAAATATTTCTTTTAGGAGTCTGCAGAAATTTTCTCATCCATACAGCTAAAATTTTCGGCAATCTTTCGTCGAATTCTACTTTCTAAATTGTAAAAATATTGTTCTTTTATAACTCTCCAGGAATTTTCTTCAAAATTTCTACAATTTAATCTAAAATCTTTCAATAAAGTCTCTTTAATTTTCCAAGATTTTGTAGAATATTCTTGCTCAAATTACTAGAAATTTGATAATTTTTCATCATTATCAAATTTCCTTAGAGTTGTTAAAATTATTATAAGTTCATTTTATTTCCTCCGATTTGAACAAAATTTCTTCTAAAAGCAAAAAAAACACAATTGTTGTAAAATAGGGTAAATGAAAATAATTAGGGCAGAAAGACCGATGGTCGATAGCCCAAACGGACAGACTAACACATTATATATCATTTGTAAATGTTTTAATTTTGTAAATATCTATGTTCGAATAAAGATGTTATTCTCTCTCTGAAAATAATTTGTAAGTTTTTATACCACTATTTATTGTATAATATTCTACACTTGATAATGACCTGCAAAGGTCGAAATTATAGTTGTGTCAAAATTGATAATATATTGTAAACTTTGTTTGTGTATATTATACAATAAATTGTGGTATAAAAACTTAAAAATTATTTTCATTTACCCTTTTTTAAAATGAACTACCACCTAGTAACGGTCGCTACCGTCATTTTCACAATTGTTGTAACAATTTCTTTTCCAGATTCCCAAGTTTTTCAGTGGTTTCGTTTTTAAATTTCTCAATATCTTTTTAGTTTATAACTTTCAACCAATTTCTTGTAATTCTTACCAATTTATTTTTAATTTTTATTCTGTTATAATTTTTCACCAAATTCCTTCCAAATTTTTAGATGTTTCAAGTAATTTTTCTTCCACATTGCTCAAATCTTCTAAGTCCTTCTACTTATTGAGAATTTTCTAAAAAATTCTACAAATTATTGCATTCTTTTTATTTTTACCGATTTGAAAAAAAAGTTCTAGAAAAAAATCTAGATTTTTTTAACAAATTTCTTCTCAAGATTTCGAAAATTTATCAGTAATACCTATTTGTTTTTTCTTTCAAAATTTTAAGAATGCAATTCCTAAATTTTCTAAAAATAACTAGTATTTATTGTAAGAGATATGTTAACCATTTTTAGCAATATTTCTTCCAAGTAGTAACAAATTATCTAGCAAATTTGTTCTAGATTTCTAGTATTATCCAGTAATTTTCTAATGTTTTTTTCTTTTTAAAAATTACTAGAAATTGTTTACATATATATTGTACATGATTTCCAAGGACTTTTTTTTATAAATTTCCTTTTTCTAAAACACATCAGAATTTTTTAAATTTAAAAATTTGTTGATATTGTTCAAGAAATGTTCAGGAATATCTTTCTTAAATTAAAACTCTTTACCATTTCTCCAGATTTATAAAATAATTTTGCATTTCCCGATTATTTTCAGATTTTTTAAAAATAACTTGTTTTATTTAATTAATTGCTCACTTAACCCACTGTAAAACATTTTTATATTTGGTTTAAACTAAAAATCAGTTGGTTTGTTTCACAGATATGAGAGAATATAATAAATTATCTGTTAACCAAATCAACTGATTTGTAGTTTAAACTAAGATAACTTGTTTTTTTGAATAGAAATTTCAGGGAACTTTTCGAAGTCGAAGCTAGTCGAAGAAATATGATATGATATAAAATAGTAAAACAAAACCAAGAGTTTTATTTTAAATTACAATTAAGTTTTCTTAATTTTTTTAAAAATTTCCAGATATATATTCTCTGAATTTTCATTGAGGGTTCTTTATTTCTTTTATATTTAGAAGATTCTCCACCATGTTTAATACATTTTATTATTAAATTATGTCTATCTTTTTTAGTGTGGTAATTTTTAAACTTTCTAGCGAATTTATTCCAATTAAGAGTTCAATCTTTTCTAACAATTTTACCTGATAGCTTTATGTCCCGGAAATTGATTTGCATAAAGAAAGAACGTACTTCATCTAAGGGGTATTGAGGTTTCAAAAGCAATCAGGCGGTGGAATACTTTTGAAAATCAGAAAAACCTTTCAATCAATCAATCAATCACTTTATTTATGTTAACAGATAATACATATTTACACAAGTCAAATAAACAAACAAATCGGTAAATTAATCACAATATGGAAAACACACTATTATAATTTAAAAAAAAATGTTTATAAACGCAAGGGTATGTTTATATAAGTACCCTTTCATTTATACATGTAGAAATAACATAATACAGAAATATAACAAATTAAGAAAAAATACAAACGTCATTATATAAAATATAGTAGGACTTCACAAAAAAAATAAATATATAAAATCTAAGTCTTATTTCTAAAACATTATAATTTACTTATGTATTCATCCGTGCTATAAGGTTCTATACTTATGAGTAGGTTACGCAGTTCAGCTTTAAAGTGTTTAATATCAAGTGTTTTTAATCTGGCTGGTAGTACGTTATATAAATTTACTTGCGTTACATACCTAGCCACCGAGGTAAGATTTGTTTTGTATTGTAACAATTGATTTCCGTGCCTAGTAGGATAGGAATAGCCGTGGTTAACACTAGTAAATTTGTCTCTATTCTTATGAATAAATATACATGTTTTAAATATAAATAAAGCGGGAACTGTCATGATATCTAGAGATTTAAAATAAGTTCTACACGACTCAGAGAACTGTAGTTTACAGATTATTCTAACAGCCTTTTTCTGCAATATAAATATACGTTTTGCCGCTGTAGAATTTCCCCATAGTCTTAGGCCATATACGATATGGCTAACAATTAAAGCATGGTATGCCTTCATGCATGTTGAAATAGCAATTAAGGGAGCCAGTCTTCTCAAAACAAAGAGTGATTTTGAAATTTTTATGGATAACTGATCAATGTGGTCACACCATTTTAATTTATTGTCCAGTCGAATTCCCAATATGTTAAAACTTGACGTTTTCCGTAAGTCTGGGCTAAAAATTATTTTTTGAGTTTTGTTCCCATTTAGTTTTAATTTATGAGCATTGAACCATGATAAAGCCTTATGCTCTGTGTCCAGAGTTAATCTTTGAAGAGTGTCTAAGTCTTTATGTGCACTGATGTAAGTCGTGTCATCAGCAAACAGAATAACTTCAGCCGGTTCTAAATAGCTGGGTAAATTGTTTATGTAAATAATAAAGAGGACTGGTCCCAGAATTGAGCCCTGTGGCACACCGTGTTTCGAGTTTTTGTAGCAATATTATATGATCAACACAATCGAACGCTTTTGATAAGTCACAAAGAGTGACAGTTGTGTGTATACGCTGATTGAGATTATTTAGGAGTAACTGAATCAATTTGTCCACGGCCATCTCGGTACTTTTATTTTTTCTGAAACCATATTGGCTATCAGATAGAATTTTATATTTATTTAAGTAAGAGATTAACCTGTCTTTTACAAGCAATTCTAATATTTTTCCAATAATGTGGATGATGGCTATCGGTCTATAGTTATTACAGTCTTTTTTGTCGCCTTTTTTGAATATTGGAATAACTTTTGAGAGTTTAAATATTTTGGGGAAAACGCCATTTTGAAAACATAGATTAAAGAGAGAAGAAAGGCATGCGGCCACATGATGTGATAAAGTTTTTACAATAATTGAATCGAGTCCGAATGCATCTTTTGTTCTATTATTTTTTAGTCTTTTGATCGCGTTCACTATCTCACTAGGATCAGTAGGTAAGAGGTAAAAAGAATCGTAAAACGTATTTTTATTTAAAGGCTGGTTTATATGTGCATTCGGAAGATTTTTTATTATATCTGATGCAACATTTACAAAATAGTCATTTAGAATGGACGGTTGTATTGGTATTGTTTCAGTTATTTTTTTAGTACCTCTTTCAGTATTTATTAACTGCCAAGCTGCTTTGGTCTTATTATCAGCTGTATCTATGATATTATTATAGCAAGATTTTTTAGCTTTATCTAGATGTAATTTGTAGTCTTGTTTAAAAGATATATATAGTTTCTTTGACTCAGAAGTATTTGTCATTTTATGATAGTCATAGATAAAATCCAAATTGTCTCGTAGTTTTCTCAGGTCAGGCGTGAACCAATTTAACTTAACATCCTTCTTATTTTTGTATCTCTCGTTAGTAGACATTGCAATTGATCTCAATAAAGCACAATTAAAATATTCAGCCACTTCATTAACATCACTAGCATTGTCTGATATTACGATTGGATTTAAATTGAGTTGTTGATTAACACGGTCGAAATTTGTTGTTGCAATTTTGATTTTATTTGTAGGAGAAACATTTCCTATATTGGCAAATGTTTTAAGATATTGTCCTAGGTGGTCTGATATGTGTGGATTTACTACTTCGGTGGTATAATTGTTCGTATTAGTTAAAATGTTATCAATGCAGCTCTCAGATGATTCTGATATTCGTGTACTTTCTTTTACAGTAATATTTAGTCCAAACGAGTGAATAATTTCTATCAGTCTTTCTTGATTGGCTGAATTTTTATCAAAATGAATATTGAAATCACCTGCTATGACAAGTGTTGTTCCATTAAATGCAGGTTTTGAATTTATATAATTTAATAGGCTACAAAACTTGTCGAAGAAGTTATCAATATTACCTAAAGGTGATCTGTACAAGCAAACAATTATTATTTTAAATTCAATGAGAGAAATAGCACATAATTCAGCATCTTTATCATTGCAGAATCGACCAATCGATAAAGTTTCGTATTTTAAGTTGTTGAGAACGTATATACATGTTCCTCCATGTGAATAGTCAGTTCTGCAATAGTAAGCTGCCATTTTATAACCAGTTAGATATTGACAGTCCATCAAATCTTCTCTGAGTCAGTGTTCAGAAATGCAAACTACGTGCATAGTGTTATCTATTAAGTAGCCAGATAATTTGTTTAACTTATTAACTAAACTTTGTACATTTAGATGAAATATAAATAAATCATATAATTCACTTGTATATTTATGTGAATTTATTTCCTGCAAACTTACTTGTGAGGAGTTGATTCCTTGGTTCGGAGAAAATTTGACGGCTGTTTAGAAAAATAAAATCTATTTATGTAAATGCCCTTTGGCCAGAATTTAGGGTCATTGATGGATTTGAAGTGATTAGATGGTACTCCAATTTTGAATGAAGAATAATCAGCTTCCTCGTATTTTGGCTTTAGCAATTCAACGATAAAGTTTGCAGCTTCGTTTGTTCCCTTTTTCAGAAATATCATCATATCTTCTTTCGTTGTATTTTTCTGCAGTCTCGATACGAATAACCATTTTCTTCCAGAAGTTGATGATGCCTTGAGTGTACTGTCTTCAGACTGTCCATTAAAACTGTTGTTTTGTTTATTTTTTTTTGCGGTTTATGATGGTACGCTTCTCAATGCCCTTTTGTGAGTCATGTATAGTTATATCATGAGATATTGGGCGAGACGGGGCCACTATGACATCACTATAGTTAGCATTTTGTGATTTATCCAGCTTGTTTGAGTTAGTAACATCGTTTTTAGATTGTCGGCTGTTATAAGAATTTACTATCTTAGTAGAACAATATGTTTTCTCCGCAGACAATGTTAGAACAGCTTCAAATTCTTGCAATCTTGATGCTAAACAATTATTTAATGTTTCTTCGAATTGTATCTTAAACTGTCCAAATAAGTTGGAAATTACTTGTTCTAAATCATAATTAGTTTTCTTTTTTAGTTCATAGATTTCTTGTTTGAGCAATAGGTTTTCGTTTCTCGTTGGTGTAAGTGGGATATCAATTTCTAGTGAGTTTTTCAAACAGTTGGGGCAATCCTGAAGTTGAGTATCGTTTGTAAATGTAAAATTTTTCTTATAGCAGCTTAAACAGCTGCGGTGAAAAACACATTTACATTTAAGACAGTCAATTGGATTATGAACATTTTTCTTGCATTTATAGTACGAAGACATTTTCTATTATTAATTTTTTGAAATTTTATTAATTTAAGTTATTAATATATTTTAATTATATTTTCACCTCACAGGGCCGATTGTGAGGACTTTTATAACAAGACAGGTAGGCCACGGATAAAGGATAAAGTTAGTGAGAAAAAAATTTTAAAAACATAAAATAGACCGTAATAGTTAACTTAAATTTAAAATTGCTAGAATTTGTATTAATAAAGTCACTTAATAAAAGTTTTAATTACAATAAGTAAGTCTGTAAATTCCATGAATTAATCCCGGCCATTCACCGGAACCCAAAATATGATAAAAAGCAGGAGGCAAAAAATAGTAGAAATTCCACGCGTCTCGATATATTAAAATTCACCGGAGATGTGTAAATTTACTTACATCGCTCGATCTCGCATTAGAATAGATAGATCAATGTCAAATTTTTACACTGCAACTATTACATCAGTCGTCAACTGCATGTGAAATTTGAAGAATGTAGCACCAAAACTACCCACTTAAAACACAAACTTTTGCCAGAACGAAATGAACACAGCGAACACTCGATTGGAAGTTGTTAATGTCTTGTTAATAAAATATAAATTTGAAGAACTAATAATAATCTGATTCATGAAATCACTTATTTTTTATGAGCTTACTAGATGACTCTTAAGGCTGTAAGGTACTTTTTAATACGAAGAAACATCATTTGAATAGTTTTATCTCATCCCACAAATTTCAGAAAATTCCAATAATTCCAATGAACCGTTTTATGTCTTCAAACTGAAAAGTTTCTGGACTGGGGAACTTTTGCTTTGATTGTTTGAAGAAAGAATGTCCTTGACAGCCACATAAAGGTTACCGAAGCACAAACCATTGATAAATGAAGGAAACATTGAAATCACGAAGGCATACAAAAGGTTTTCCAGATGTAAAACTACCCCATCATTTCTCATTAAAATCGACAATAATGCAACATCATATAACAGTATATCGAGATTAAGCAATGACCCTGCTTTTGAAATTGCTTATGTACATACTGTCAGCATAGATCAAATAGAATTTCTTTATTCGAAAGACTACTAAGATTATTTAAATGATTACATCCAAAAACACGTTCCTATATTTTTTCATATAGCAATTTTTTAGCATAAAATCTAAGAAATATTACCATTATTAGTTAAAACTAATAGCACAATCAATTTCATATTGTAAACTCATAGCCTTATACACGAACGAGCCAATCAATTCCCTGATACCACGCGTAATAAACGACCCATTCATTCGTGAAATGTCGGATGTAAAAGATTGAACGTCCGCGATACATCAAATGAATGGAGAGTGTATTAATATTCTCCAATTGAATAGCTGTCATTTCCGCGAATCCACAGTGTGCATACATCACAAAATTTATTACATCCTTACAGAAAAGAACGCCTATACCTACAGGATTAATAACGAGCGTATCTGCAAAACGGACGAGAGATAAGAATTGTTGTGTTCCCGACTGATTGAACTAACGTTTATTTATGATTCGCCAATTTAAAATATACGACTGTGCACACAACAACTAATTACTCAATGAAATTGATGTTTATGGTACTTATTAATGATGTTGGTCGTAATGTTGAATATACGGAAATATGAAAATGATTCAATATTCGAACTGGTGATTTCCTAATTTTCAATTACAATCAACTGTTATAAACATTTATTTCCTGATATATTGCTTATATTTAATTCAATTACATTACCACGAAAATACATTTATTTCTTAAGTTTCATCATGCATTAAGTTTTTGTCATATGGCATTTTTTATTATCTTCTATTTGATAAAAACCTGTTCACATCACCTATCTATCAACTGACATTTTTGTCATCTACCAAATGACATTTTCAATTCTCATTTAATAATTGATATTAAATATTTGATAAATTTCATCGTCTATGAAGTGTTGAAAGTGACCGAAAATTTTAAGAAATCTACAAAAAAATCTACAGAAAGTTTTATAACTTCTTGAAGGATTAAAATCTTGCATTCTAGAAAGTTCTAGAAATCTGCAAAAAATATTGAGAAAAATTCAATGACACTCTAGCAAAATTCTTCAAAAGTGAGATGAAGGTTTTTAAGATGTGTGAAGAAGTTTTGTAAGATGTTCTAGAAATCTACAAAAAAATTAAAAAAACTTCTAGAAGAACTGAAGAAAATTCTAGAACACTCTAGGAAAATTCTTTCTGAAAAATTCTAGAAATCTTAAGAAAATAAAATAATCTTAAGAAAAGTTCTTCAAAAATGTGATAAAAGCTGCTGAGAAGTTCTTGAAATTTACAAAAATATTGATTAAAATTCTAGAAGCTATAAGAAAATTCTTGAAAAATGGAATTAAAAAAGGTTCTAGAAACCTACAAAAAACACTTGAAGAAAATTCTAAAAGTTTCTAAGAAAACTCTAGAAATCTACAAAAAAAATTAGGAAAATTGTTGAACTCGTAAAATGTAATAAAAGTTACCAAAACGATCTAAAAGTTTTCAAAAAAAAATTAAGGAAAATTAAGCAAATAAGGAAATTCTTAAAAAAAATTCTTCAAAAGTGTGATGAAGGTTTCTAAGATGTTCTAGAAATCTGCAAAAAAAGTGAAGTAACTCATAAGAAAATTCTTAAAAAAATGGAACGAAAATTACTAGAAAGTTCTAGAAATCTATAAAAAACAAACTGAAGAAAATTCTAGAAAAATCTAGGTTAAACTGAAGAAACTTTCTAACAATTCTAGAAATTCACAAAATTCAAGAACCCTTTAGAAAAGTTCTTCAAAAATGTGATGAAAGTTGCTGAGAAGTTCTTGAAATCTAAAAAAAAATATTGAGGAAAATTCTAGAGGCCCATAAAAAAATTCTTGAAAAATTGAATGAAAAAATTGTTCTACAAACCAACAAAAATAACTGAAGAAAATTGAAGAAAATTCTATAAGTCTCTAAGAAAAACTGAATTAAGCTTTCTGTAAAATTCTAGAAATCTATAAAAAAACACTGAAAAATTCTTAAACTGATAAAATTTTATAAAATTTACTAAAAATATCTATAATCTACAAGAAGAAAATGAAGAAAATTCTAGAAGCATATTTATAAAAAATGGAATAAAAGATACTCGAAAGTTTTACAAAGTAAACTGAAGAAAATATATGAAATATTGAATTTAACTTTTTAAAAAGTCCAGAGATCTACAAAACGCGTAAGAAAATTTCTTCAAAATTCAATAAAAGTTGTTGCGAAGTTCTAGAAATTTACAAAAATATTGATTAAAATTCTAGAGGCTCATAAGAAAATTCTTGAAAAATGGAATTAAAAAAAGTTCTACAAACCTACAAAAAAATCATGAAGAAAATTCCTGATAAACTGATTGAAACGTTTTAAAAAATTCTAGAAATCTACAAAAAAAGGACAATACTTGAACTCATAAAATGTAATAAAAGTTACCAAAACGATCTAAAAATTTACAAAACAATAAGGAAATTCTTAAAATATGGAATGAAATTTTTTTTAGCAAGGGTATGATGACAATTGTAAATTGCAATTATAAATTTATTATGGTAGATGCTGGTATCAATGGACTAATATCAGATGGAAGTATCTTGGCTCATACCGCATTTGGAAAAGCATAAAGATAAATCACTTCCAAAACCTTCTCTATTACCAAAGAGGCAAAAAGTTACTACCTTTTATATTTGTTGGGGATGACGCTTTTGCAATGACATAAAATTTCATGAAACCTCATAGCCTAACAGAATTAAGCGTGCGAAAAAGAATTTTCAATTATCGCTTTATAGAAAATACATTTGGGATTTTAGTTTCAAAGTTCGGTGCATTAAGACCTTAAAAAGCCCAAATAATTGTTTTAGCATGTTGCTATTTGCACAATTATTTAAGAAAACTAGTCTAAAAGATACATGTCCAGCAATTCTATAGATATTGAAGATTTTTAGTCAAGAATTATATTTGAAGTAAGTTGGAGAACTGGATAGCCATTTCTTCGTACAGCTCATGCCAGCAATTCACTCACAATTGCAAAAGTCATCAGTTATAGATATTGCGGCTTTGTCAATAATGAGGTTCAGATTTCATGGCAACATAAATTTGCATAAAAAGTAACCATGAATAAATTAATAAATTGTGTTTACTTATATTAATTGTAGGAGTATTTATTGTTCTAATACTGTCCGCATCGTCGATATCATCTTCAGCTTCAATATCGTCACCTTCAATCCGAATAGAATTTTGCGACGTACTTGGTTCACCCACGAGAAACTTCATTTCGTTAAAATACTTTAATGTTGGTTCTCTTGTATCTTCTGTACAGCACCACTTTTTTTCATAATTTTTATTCGGTTTAATTATTTTCTGAAGCTAGTGCGCAACGAATTAAATTATTTAATTAACTGCAACTTAACAAGAATAATTAATGTTTACTATATCTTTGTAACAAGGCCAACGTAATTTTTAAATGTATCCCAAGTAAAATGTTATCCAAATGGACAAGAAACACCAATTTATAATAATAGCGACCGCACAGATGTATCGAACTAGAGAGGTATAAACAGGTATAACAAAATTATTAGACAAAATTATTTCAAAACAGTTAGTCTGGTAATGTGTAAGAATTCAATTGCAGAAGAAAAGTATGAGATTTTTAATAGAAGATCAACGACTACTAACTTATTTTTTTTTTCAATGGTACTTATTACTAGGCATGGAACATCAAGGTCAAGTTGAAGCGAGACCGACCTACTTTAAGAAGACCTTTGACAGGGTCTCTTATTCTGTTTTGATACACAAATTACGTACTCTAGAATTAAATGAATCTATAATTGAATTATTAAGTAGTTTCATTACTAATAGAACCTACCAAGTTCGCATCAATCATAACATTTTAAAGAAAATAAACGTGACCTCGGAAATACCCCAGGGATCACACTTGGGCCTAATTTTGTTTTTAATATTTATAAATGGTATTGTCAATGATTTAAAAATGATCTCAATCGTCTTACTGACTGGTGTTATGAGAATAAATTACATCTGAATAAAAAAAATGTGATATTCCCGTAACTTGAGAAATATATACCTACAAATGTTCTTGATGAAGTGATTTTAAAGCCACTAAATGTACAGGCCCTGATAAATTACCATCAGTTTCATTCAAATGTTGGGCTTTCCCTGTTTGCAGTCCAATATGAACACTCTTTAATAAATCTTTGATGTCTAAAGTATTTTTCTCGTTTTGGAAAAATTCATTAGTTACTTATTACTTTACACCGCGAGCCAATGATTAGCCCTAGAGCAGTAACGTTGGAGCTCGCTTTACAAATGACAAAATTTTGCTTGAAGGAAAAAAAATTAAAAAAAAAAAGAGCAAATACAAAAGAAAATAATCACGTTCACTCGAATTCGTTATGGCAACCAGTATCCTCCCCTAAAGTAGGCTTACCCTGCTGTCAGCCGATAGAGTGGCTGGGTTCAAAGTTGTAAAGGAGCGCCACGAGCTTAAAATTAAAGTCTACTCTCAGGAAGGTTGGGAGATAAAAGCTCGAAACCTATGTTGTTAAATAAAACGAATGAGTAACCAAAGAAATAAGATATTTAATTCCAAACGCAGAATATTGACGTCAGTTATATCGTAAAAAAAAATAACTTAAGATCACTTAGGTAAAAAAAAAAAAAGGAATAAATATTGAATCCCTTAAACTCACCACCCTGATATGAGAAGGGTTGCAATATACACTGGCTAAGTAAGGTATGAACGTACTCACCAAATATCCGTTGACCTGCGGCAAGCGCTTACTGCAGATCCCACGTCGTTAACCTACAACAAAATTTACACAACGCGAGAACTGAGCCGGTGTAAATTACTGATAAACTGGTGACTTTAAGTTAACACGTTAAGTAATATAAGGTAACTATATAATGTGCAAACTAAAAGATCAACACGGTAATAAGATGTAATGATCAACTACGAACGTATAACTGACTCAATCTCAACCTGAATAACATAACATGAACATAAAACTGATTAACGTAACTAAATTGAAACTGAGTGTCAAACTAAACTGAATGTTAATAATATATATATGCTTAACTGCACTGAATAGCATAATCTGAACATGAATGACATATGTTTAAACTGAAACTGAGTAACGTAGACTAAACATAAATTATGTACGTTTTTAACTGAACTGAAAACGTAAACTGAGCATAAATGATATACGTTTAACCGAACTGAGAGACATAAACTAAATGTGAAACGTTATACATTAAACTACAACGGAATAACATGAACAAATACAGTCCCCGGAATAGAAGAGCTGCAGTGCGCTAACGCCTTCTTCCGCCGTGCCTGTCAATCCCTCCGATCAGCTGAGCGAACACCACGATGATATGGTCCACAGGCTACGATTACGTCTGCACCCCTGGCGGAATGACGTTTCGCAGTGGACTAATGCCAACTGAAGGACGGCTCCGTAATCAACACGGGTATCCAATTGGACTGAAGAATGAACAAACGAAGGAAGAAAAGAAGCCAGGTGGAAAACCTTCCTCTCCCGGCTCCTTTTAGGTTAAGTCTGCACGTGGAAGTAAATCCGTCGAAGACGATGGAAATCTCGCAGCACCCAATTTCAATGCCAAAAACAAAGCACCACGCTGGAGAATTCCAGTACACGGGTTCAATATAATAGGCCACTACTTCGGCTAATTATTTCATTACAAACAGAAACTATATGAACACGTGCGTTCCACTGCATAGAACCACAATAAGAATAAAAAAAAGCGGAAATGAGAACCTAATACGGTTTTAATAGTGCCCTCTGTCAGAGAGATCAATTATAAATATGTAAATGAGGTTGCCGATATTACGCATCCTTAATCGAATTAAATCAATGCGCCGAAAAGTAACAGCACTAAGAGATAAGACAGAGAATAAAAGGCAGTGCATTTTCGCACCGTAACAACTCCCCCTTTACTCCCCCGAGAAAAACTTCGTATGAAGTTTTTCGAAGTTACTAAACCTCGAGAACTTCAACATACAACAAAATCATGGAATGACCTGGAAAATGGAAAACTCATACCAAAAAAGAAAGAAAGTCTACGGGAATAAAAAGCGGACTACTCCTCCCTGCAAGAGTAGAACAAGCTACAAACAAGGGTAACTATATTCTCAACTACTAGGTACTACGGATCCAATGGACCTTGACCTCGTGAGAAACTTCCGCAGCCTAAGACAGTGGTTTACCTACCGCACACTAACCTCACCAGCACTATCGAACTCCCTTCCCGATAGAATAAGGGTCTGGCGTAGTGAAAGCCCCACATGCGGTAAGCTCCTATGCCCCAATAACTAACAAAAGCAATCCCACTACGGCAAGATTACCAAATTCACAGCAGGCCAAACTACAAATAGCCCCCCCCGAATTTCCGAAGAACGGAGTGAAGCAGCAGATCCCACTCGACTCCCCGTCCTGAGCAATGACGGTAGGCCGATCACTGGTCCCTCGCTGCTGGTTGTTAATGCTGCGCCGTTGGGATCCAATGAACATTACCTAACCCAACCGACATCCAACATTCAAGGGTGACAAGCGAGATGTACAGCAACACACCTCCCTCAAGAAATCCTCAACTCCGGTAAAATATAAGAAAAGTCACATCAGGTATAAATTCACAATCGATCCTAAATATTATCTCATGCCCTACTGACTACAGAGATTGTAGTCGGAGGTTTTATTGCCCCGACCTCGCAATAAAAGATGGAGTCCTAAACCAACCAAGACAACAACTGACTCCTCTCGCGTTTTTCCAAACTTAAATAACAAGTGTGGGAATACAATGGACTTGGAGAGTGACCTGTGAAACCCATACAATCGAAATGTACATCAACACACCTCCCTCAACATTTCTCATGCCCTACTGACTACAGAGATTGTAGTCAGAGGTTTTATTGCCCCGACCTCGCAATAAAAGATGGAGTCCTAAACCAACCAAGACAACAACTCCTCTCGCTTTTTTTTTCCATTCAAACGCCAAAATTAACAAGACCGTATTCTCTTTGGTTTAGCCCCTATGTAGAAAGAGAAGAAAAGAAACAATGACTAGAAGAAAGAAGAGAAATAACGAAAAGGGTTTTCTTGGAACAATGCTTTGTCGTACCTAAATATCCGCCGAAGCGTTTTATTACGGGCCTTACTACTAATCTCCAAACAAATTTCTAAACCAACTCACCGCGTAATAAACTTTGTCATGCATTTAAAACCAGCAAAAACTGAGCTCATATAGAGCGCAATGTCTGCCTGACGAAGTACTTAACATTATTCCAAATTTCAAGATACACAGAGATAGAACGAGTGAATGAAAGAGAGAACCAAATAAAGAGAGGAAATGTTAAGATGGCGAACCCCACAAAGATGGCAAAGAGGGAAAACAATCAAAGAACTAAAGCAATCCAAAAAAATTAAACTCCACCTGGATCATCGGGTGGGTGAGCTTTCAAGTCCTTGGCATGCCAGACGCCGCAATCTCGATTGTCTTTATCAGTCAAGCGATACGACCAAGGCGAGACTACCTGAGAGACAGTGAAAGGACCAATAAATTTAGGAGCAAATTTAGATGTGAATTTCTTGCTGGCATCTGACAGTACATAGTTACGTTTCCATATCTTCTGACCCTGTCGAAACCGTACATCTCTACGCCGTAAATTATATTGGATTCGAGCGCGTTCGTATGCCCGTTTTAATTTATCCTTAACGTCGGCATATATTTTTGTGAAAGCAATTTTCCTTTCCTCTAACACGTTACTGCCACGATCTATCTGAATATCCTGCGGATCAATCGGCGGTTTGCTACTACGATTATCTAAATAAATCTCACGGCCAAACATAAGGGAATTAGGACTAAAACCAGTCACTTCATGTTTCGCAGATCGAATTGCGAACCCAACCTGAGCGAGATATTTATCCCAAGTATTATGCTTAGCTTGCACGTAGGAAGCAAGCATGGTTTTCACCACACGATTCACCCTTTCTGTGGGATTAGCTTGGGCATGATAATTAGCAGTATACGCTACTTTAACATTGTAAGAGGACGTTAACTTCTTAAAGATATTGCTTTT
Source organism: Ontholestes murinus (assembly GCA_963969525.1). Taxonomy (NCBI): domain Eukaryota; kingdom Metazoa; phylum Arthropoda; class Insecta; order Coleoptera; family Staphylinidae; genus Ontholestes; species Ontholestes murinus. The sequence goes on from OZ018388.1 coordinate 73,017,139, forward strand.
AAACTGCACTCCATTATCTACGATCAAGACAGAAGGAGCACCAAAGATTAGAAATACTTGCTCTTCCATAACTTCCACCACCTTTTGAGCAGTAGCACTTCTCAACGGAAACAACAGTACAAATTTACTGAAACTATCCGACACTGCCAAGATATAACAGTAACCTCTCGACGTCCTAGGCAATGGGCCCATAAGGTCGGCACAAACCAGTTGCCAAGGTTTATCTACAGTAGGTGTTTTACTTAACATCAACCCAGCAGGACGCTGCTGCAAAGGTTTCGTACTGATACACACGTTACAACGATTCACAAACCGAGCTACATCTAATCGAAGCTTAGGCCAATAATATCTATCCGAAATTCGAGCAACTGTCTTGAAGATACCTCCGTGACCACAAGTAGGATCATCATGATTAGCCTTAATTACGCTTAGTCTCCTTTCTTTTGGAAGCACAATCTTCCAACTATAACCTTCGTCGAACTTGGACAGTTTAGAGGGGACATACTTATACAACTTAAGATCTTGGACCCGCCACGTAGGGTAACGGTTAGGAAGCTTACGTACGTTTTCCAACATTTTCAAATACCATTGATCGTTGACGGACTCAGAGACATCGATCGAGTTTACATGTGGAACACTGCGCGACAGAAAATCGGGAACCACATGTTCCTTCCCTTTACGGTGTATTAGCTCGAAGTCATATGGCTGAAGGCGTAAGGCCCATCTAGCTAAACGACCTTGAGGATCCTTCAGACGATGCAACCATAATAAGGAGTAATGGTCGGTTACCACTTTAAAGTGATAGCCTTCCAGATAATGACGCAACTTCTCAATCGACCAAATTACCGCCAAGCACTCTCGTTCAGTAGTGGAGTACTTCCTTTCCTGCGGAGTAAGCGATCGAGATAAGTAACTAATCACTTTCTCACCTTCAGGAAACTGTTGAGTCAACACAGCGCCAAGACCAAATGCGGACGCGTCGGTCTGCAGCACAAACGGACGGTTAAAATCCGGACAGTGGAGTACGGGAGCAGAAATTAAGCATTCCTTAATTTTGTTAAAAGCTTTCTCACAATCACTCGACCAATTAAATTTTACATTCTTTTTCATTAGACCAGTCAACGGAGCTACGACTGTCGAAAAATCAGGGACAAATCTCCGGTACCAAGAAGCTGTACCGATAAAGGATCTAACTTGTTTTGTGGTCTTAGGTGAGGGAATATTCACAATCGCCTCAACCTTTTCTGGGTCTGGATGCAGTCCGTTAGCATCCACCACGAATCCTAAATACTTAATTTTCGGACAACAAAAATGACACTTATCAAAACTCAGCACAAGCCCTGCAGCATGCAACCTCTCGAAAACAACTGACAAAATTTTTAAGTGAGATTCGAAATCCTGTGTTACGATCACGATATCGTCTAGATAACAAAAAACCTTATCACCCAAATCGTTCCCTAATATTTGATCCATAAGTCTCTGATAAGTAGCAGGAGCGTTTGAAAGACCGAAGGGCATCACTCGAAACCTATACAACCCAGAAGGTACAGAGAAAGCGGTATAATCCCTACTATCCTGAGCAATGGGGACTTGCCAATAAGCACTTTTGATGTCTAGGGTGCTTAAGTACTTTGCATCACGAAGCATATCTAAGATAGATGAAATCAATGGCAGAGGATATGCGTCCTTCTTAGTGACAGCGTTCAGCTGGCGGTAATCAACACAAAACCTATATGAATTGTCCTTCTTGGTCACTAGACAAACCGGTGAAGACCACGGACTCTTGCATGGCTCTATCACACCATCCTTTAACATTTTCGATATCTCGTCATCAATTAGCTTACGCTTGAACGGAGAGACAGGATAGAATCGCTGTTTAATAGGCCTAGTGCCAGGGATAACCTCGATTGCGTGCTCTACTAAGGTAGTGCGACCCGAAGAAGTACTCATCAACTTGGTCATCTCAGAAATTAGCTTATTCAGGGCACACCTTTGCTCCCAGCTAAGCGAGTTCTCGCTTTCAATGCTACTCACTTCTGCGATTTCTTAATCACCAAGGAAATGCCAAACATCTTCCTTTAAATTTGGGACAATTCCCATAGATAACCAAAAGTCAATACCTAGAATTAACTTATGGGACAAATCAGGGACAACTAACACTTCCACAATACGGGTTTTTCCCATTAATTCAAAAGGAACATACACAACACCAATTACAAGACACGAAGTACCATCAGCTATAGTACAGCTACTACTTTTACCAGTCAATTTAAAACCTAAAGTCTGAAGAAAAGACCATCCAGTCGAACCTACAATTGTTTTGTTCGCACCGGAATCAAGTAACCCTAATATTTTCGCTAGAAAAACACTTACTTCCAAATAAGGACGCTTATCGGACGACACATGCGACAGAACATAATCCAAAATAATTGAATTGGAGGTATGAGCAAAGTCGGTCGAGGGTTTTGCTCTGGAGGAACCAATACGACCGTTTAGGTCCTCCTTCGCACGTTTCCCGAATTACAGGTCTTGCAAGTGAGGACAGTAACATTCTCAGCACCACACCGATAGCAAACCTTCCTCTTTTGGTTAGGACAATTGCGCGCTACATGACCTTTCCCTCTACAATTGTAGCAAACAATGGTTCTGGATTGACCACTAGAACTTTCAGATGATTGGCTCTCGTGGACAGAGTTCGAACTAGAAGGAATTACGGAATTCACAAAAGCTAAGTCAGGTTCAACATATTTGCTGCGAGATTTGGATGGGGGTTTATAATTCTCGGATCGATACCTTTTTGCTTCGAGTTTCAAGCATTCCTCCTCAAGCTCTTGCAAGGTACATACAGTAGGTAATTGCATGGTATAGAAAGGAGCTAAATTCCGAGTGAGAATATTCAATTTAATTTCCTCAGACATACCAGCATATCTTCGAAACATGGCCGCCATACAAGAGTAATATTCGATAAAGGTTTCTGAGGGATCCTGAGTACGAGATAAAATGTCATTGAATAATCTAGAACGATAATCAGGGGGTTCGAAATGTTTTTTCAACAATCCAACTAAACCAGTCCAATCGTGGAATCGTGTTTTATTAGCGCGAAACCACATAAGCGCCTTTCCCTCAAAAAGATCGATTGCGGACGCAAACAGTTGTTCATCCGAGACGTGCCTAGCACACTTCAGCTCTTCGACCCGTTCCAAAAAATTATGCAAAGATAGTTTGTGATCGCCACTGAATTTGACATTCCATTTCTCTACTGGTTGTGATCGACAAAGGTAAGATCGATTCCTAAGATTAGGAGTTTCAACTAGGACGTCGTCATCATCGTCATCCACCTCAGAGTCAACATTCTCCTCATCATCCAAAAATATCATACTCATGTCTGGTTCAGCACTAACAGATTTAGATTTTACAATGTTACCGGCAGATGATAAGATATTCGAGTACAAAGAAGATTTCTGAGCTTCCTGATCACTCGATAATGTAAGCTGAGCTAATCTATTGATACGGCCAATAACATGGGCACAACGAGCTTGCAAACCTTCAACTTTCAACTTACTGTTCCCCTCGACAAATCTTTTAATTTTCCTATCAAGTTCTATTACCAATTCGGAAATAATTTTTAATTCATTTGTCACATCCAAATCTAGTTTCGGGTATGTCAAAGACAACTGCTGTTGTTCTAAAACCAACAAAGTTCTTAAACAAGAGATAAAATCAGACTTCGTTTGAGAAGCAGACACATTCACACCACGAACTAATAATTCGTACTTTAGCTCATCCTTCTTCAAATAAACAGGGTTTAACTCCAGATTTCCCGCCATTTCCTTCAACGAAAAAAAAAGAGATTTGACTAGGCCTCTTTTTTTTTTTTTTACTAACACACGAAAAACAAACAACTAAATTCGGCCGAAGAATATTTATGTTGTGGGGTTAAAATTTAAAATCCACGTTGGGCGCCACTTATATTACGTTACACCGCGAGCCAATGATTAGCCCTAGAGCAGTAACGTTGGAGCTCGCTTTACAAATGACAAAATTTTGCTTGAAGGAAAAAAAATTTAAAAAAAAAAAAGAGCAAATACAAAAGAAAATAATCACGTTCACTCGAATTCGTTATGGCAACCAGTATCCTCCCCTAAAGTAGGCTTACCCTGCTGTCAGCCGATAGAGTGGCTGGGTTCAAAGTTGTAAAGGAGCGCCACGAGCTTAAAATTAAAGTCTACTCTCAGGAAGGTTGGGAGGTAAAAGCTCGAAACCTATGTTGTTAAATAAAACGAATGAGTAACCAAAGAAATAAGATATTTAATTCCAAACGCAGAATATTGACGTCAGTTATATCGTAAAAAAAAATAACTTAAGATCACTTAGGTAAAAAAAAAAAAAGGAATAAATATTGAATCCCTTAAACTCACCACCCTGATATGAGAAGGGTTGCAATATACACTGGCTAAGTAAGGTATGAACGTACTCACCAAATATCCGTTGACCTGCGGCAAGCGCTTACTGCAGATCCCACGTCGTTAACCTACAACAAAATTTACACAACGCGAGAACTGAGCCGGTGTAAATTACTGATAAACTGGTGACTTTAAGTTAACACGTTAAGTAATATAAGGTAACTATATAATGTGCAAACTAAAAGATCAACACGGTAATAAGATGTAATGATCAACTACGAACGTATAACTGACTCAATCTCAACCTGAATAACATAACATGAACATAAAACTGATCAACGTAACTAAATTGAAACTGAGTGTCAAACTAAACTGAATGTTAATAATATATATATGCTTAACTGCACTGAATAGCATAATCTGAACATGAATGACATATGTTTAAACTGAAACTGAGTAACGTAGACTAAACATAAATTATGTACGTTTTTAACTGAACTGAAAACGTAAACTGAGCATAAATGATATACGTTTAACCGAACTGAGAGACATAAACTAAATGTGAAACGTTATACATTAAACTACAACGGAATAACATGAACAAATACAGTCCCCGGAATAGAAGAGCTGCAGTGCGCTAACGCCTTCTTCCGCCGTGCCTGTCAATCCCTCCGATCAGCTGAGCGAACACCACGATGATATGGTCCACAGGCTACGATTACGTCTGCACCCCTGGCGGAATGACGTTTCGCAGTGGACTAATGCCAACTGAAGGACGGCTCCGTAATCAACACGGGTATCCAATTGGACTGAAGAATGAACAAACGAAGGAAGAAAAGAAGCCAGGTGGAAAACCTTCCTCTCCCGGCTCCTTTTAGGTTAAGTCTGCACGTGGAAGTAAATCCGTCGAAGACGATGGAAATCTCGCAGCACCCAATTTCAATGCCAAAAACAAAGCACCACGCTGGAGAATTCCAGTACACGGGTTCAATATAATAGGCCACTACTTCGGCTAATTATTTCATTACAAACAGAAACTATATGAACACGTGCGTTCCACTGCATAGAACCACAATAAGAATAAAAAAAAGCGGAAATGAGAACCTAATACGGTTTTAATAGTGCCCTCTGTCAGAGAGATCAATTATAAATATGTAAATGAGGTTGCCGATATTACGCATCCTTAATCGAATTAAATCAATGCGCCGAAAAGTAACAGCACTAAGAGATAAGACAGAGAATAAAAGGCAGTGCATTTTCGCACCGTAACATACTCTCATAGAAAAAAATGGTAAGGAAAACTTAGTAAGCGACTATTGTTCGATGCCCAGTTTTTTATACCAAAGATATTCAAGAAAATTATTACACATAGTCGCTTTGATTGTTTTTCTAGTGTTATATCCAATAGACAACATGGTATTATATTCAACATCTTTATTAACAAACAGATACATATATTCTATAAATATTAAATTAAACTTACAATAAGTGAAAAAGTGGTTATGTAACTGCCATTGATAATTGGCTAGGACCAGAGGTCTTTCTGCCAAGGTTAGTCATTTATGTCGAATATCAGTCCGTCAGTATGTAACTGGATGATATGATGGATTGTGTTCGAAAATTGTTGATCGGGGACTTTCGTATTTTTTAGGAATTGTGGGTTTCTGTGGAAACAATATTTGGTAATTAAAGGGATTTTTGGAGAATTTCTCAGCAAGAGATTGAAGAGGTTCTTCTATGGGGATTATCAGAGTTTGGTAAGGGTCCTAAGGAAGGCTCGCTCACTGACCTGGATATGGTGTAGTGTGGGATTCTGGACTGTGGAAAATAAGATAGATGCATAGTCAATTAGAGGGCGAAATATCATTTTATAAATTAAAGCTGCTGTCAAATATGACATAACTAATATAATTCAAGTCTTCTCTTTAGAGGAATATAAGTTAAACTTGGCAAGAAAATGGTGGAACAACCTCCACCAAAGAAACCTCATGTGGCAGCAGTGTCATCAAGGCAACAGTAGGCAAGAGTGGAAGATCATATTTTTATGAACTCGAGCCTTTCTTGCACATGGAAATTTTTTGTAAGACATTATTTTTATATATGTATTTTGAATTTTATTTTAGTACAATGGATAAATAAATACTATCTACTATACCTGCCTGATTTTAGGTTAGAAACCTAACCTAAGCAAAGTTTTGCTCTGGTTGTTATTGTATTTTTAAAGAGGCAAGCATGTTTCTTGAATTTGAGCTTTGTATCGAAACTAAATCCAAGGTATTTGATGTGTGAGGAAGGATATATAGGGTTTTGTGAAATAGAAATGATATATGGGTAATTAGTGATTTTGTGGTAGGGAATAAGGAGCTGGGACTTTCGAGGGTTAATTTTGATTCTCCATTTGACGAACCAAAGTTCAAAGTTATCGACGAGCTCTTGTAAGGTTTGCAAATTTCGGAACAAAAGATGTTGTAAAGAAGTGGGGATAGAGGGGAACCTTGTAGAACTTCTTGTTCAGGTGTGAATGTGGAGGAATAGGAGACCTTTGTGCCATACGGAATCGAAGGCTTTACGGATATCAAGGAAGAGTGCTGCAGAGAATTTGCCTTCAAGGTAGTTTGTAAATTAGACGTAAGGATGGTAAGTAAGAGGCTGGTAGAGCGTTTAGGAAGGAAACTAAATTGATATTTAGGGATATGGTATGCAATCATAGAAAGGATTTTATTTTTGAGGAGGGATTCGTAGAGTTTGCCTAGGACTGGTAGGAGTGTTATAGGGCGATAGTTAGGAATAAGTGCAGGGTCATGTTCTCATTTAGGGATACATATTATTATGCCAGTTTTCCATTCTAGTAGAAAATAATTGTGTTGGTAAGAATAGTTGATAATGTTGAGGATGTGGTGATGGACATGGGGAGGTAGGGATTTAAGGATTCGTCTATGTATGTGGTCGTTTCCGGGTGCAGTATTTTTTCCTCTTTTTAGGATGTAATTGTAATCGGCTTCGGTAAATAAGTCCGTTGTTTCTGTCAAATCGTGGTGATTAAACCAACTGTCTACAAGTTTTGAAAAGTTGTTGTCAAAATGCATATCCTGTAGTCTTTTATAGGTCTCATTAAAATGTGTAGAAAATTTATCAGCGATTATGTCTGGGTCAGTGACTGTCTCGTAGTTTGTCAAATTTTTTTTTTTTTTGAAAGTTGGTTGATTCTTGTCCAGAATGTCTTTCCTTTAAGGTCATTTATGTCTTTACATGCATTTAGCCAGATGTCTTTCTTGTATTGAAGAATAAATTGTTTGATGTCTTTATTAAGGTTGTTAAATTTCTGTCTAAGTTCTGGAGTGTCAGTAAGTCTAATGTCTCTGTATAGTTATCGTTTATGTTTTAAAAGTCGGAGGATGAATTTCGACAAAGGATACTTGTAATATGATTTATTGATTTTAGGGGTGTTTTGTTGTATGGATTGGGATAAGATATTGTTGAATTGTTGTATGGAGTTAGGATTAATGTCCGGATTGAAGGATATAAATTGGGTAATGTTTAGGGAAACTTGGTCTATATCGCAATTTTTGAAGTCATATATGAGGGTAGGAGAAGGCTGAGGGACTGGCTGGTTAAATTTTATTTGAAAGGTTATGGATAGATGGTCAGAACAGAGATCAGGAATAAGGTTTACATCATGAATAAGGGACTGGATATTTAGGGTGCAAAGGAGTAGATCGGGTGTAGTGGATTAGTGTTGATTCATTATAAACGTTGGGGGAATTGGAAATGAAAGAGGATATGTGACGGGATTTGTTTTTATTTATGTTAAAGTCCCCTATGATGATAGTATTTGGATATAGGGATGCTTTAATGAATATGGAGTCGTCAATAGGAGAGTTAGGATGGATGTAAACAAGGAATATGTGGATTTGAACGGACTGGTGTGTTAGGATAATGTGCAGACCTTCGTTGAGGGGATTATTAATTTTTGGGGAGTTGCTTTTAATAAATTTCAAATTAGGGTGAGTTGTTGCAAGTAAGCCTCCCCTGTAATTTTTATTGTGAACAGTGGAAGGGATTTGGATATGGTTCCAGTTGGAGAAGGAGAAGGGTTTCTTGGATTTAGTTTCTACGAGCAAACCTGCATGTGTCGGGTTAGTATTGAGTTAGTTGAATAGGATGTGGGATTTGTTATTGAACGATTTTATGTTGGAATAAATGAAGGAAAGGTTAGCCATTTTGGACAACAGAATGAGCGGAGTGAACGCCTTCAGAAGGGAGAGTTGGGACAGGGGTATCGGGATATTTTAGATCGAACATGACTAGGAACATTCGGTATCCTGTAAATGACGCATGCGTATCGATTTGATATGAATCTTTAAATCGTTCTTTTAGCTTTCTAATGAGAGCTTGGCGGTCGGTGTTAGTCGGGTTATTTATTGCTGTTACATAGGTATCAAGAATGTGGTCGTGAAGGGTGATGGGTTTTGTGAACTCGAGTCTGTTTGTTAGTAATGTCATCAATGTCTGCTGATTTTTTATTTGTACAGTGAGTTATCAAGTTGGGGATTCCCTGAATTGGCTGCATGGAGCGGTTGGGGCACTTAGTGGAGGTTTTCCTTGCAGTCCGTTGTGACGTGGTCAAATTTACTGCATTTGTTGCAGGGTGTTTTTCGTGTTGTTTATCCAATGCTGTACAATTCTGTCGTTGTGGTTATGCAGTATGTGTTTTGAAATTGTTGGATGGTCTGTTTGATTGGGGTGTTTTGTGAGTGTTGTGTTGTATTTGTATATATCTGGGTTGCTTGTTTATGTTTGTAAGAAAGTTGTTGTTGTGAATAATGTTGTGATGGTGTAGGTTGTGGTGTTTGGGGAACGCTACTTTTGTTGTTATGTTATATTATTACAAATGCAGAAAAGAACCATTACTTATTATACAGAATATGACACCGCAGTCTTTGGGGTAAAATCTATTAAAGATCTTGGCGTCTTAATTTCCAACAACTGGATATTCTTTAAAAACACAGTATTATATCAAAACCTTGCTACTTCTATTAATAATAACTAAATTCTTAGAGAACATGAATACAAGTAGTTCCTTACTTCTATCTTGATGTTCGTACTGCTCCATTCCATATAGTCGCTGGCATCAGAGTCTAGGAGGATGTGTTTATTGCCTCTTCTGCACAATTCCACGAGACTACTTACATTCTCTGGTGGTGGTTTGCATTGATCCTCTCGAAAGTAGGCAGATGTCATGAAAACCTACCTTTTGCGTTTCTTCGTGGGAGCTAGTACTAGGGCTGCTGATATTAACTATATATTTATTCTATATATAGGTCCCTTGTGGTGAATTATAAAATAAATATATAGTTAATATCTTTCCTGATGATTAGAACTGCCCTTGGAGTAATGAAGTCTGTTTTATACATAAGACAAAAATTGTCTTGGGGTAGGACCCATACGTTTCCCTTATTGTTTAAAAGCTCCTGCATGAATCCTATTTATAATTTAGATTTTTTGAATCTCCAATAAAGGGCACTTGATGCCGCTTTAAACTGATGAAGATTCAATTGAATACAGCGTACAGCCATTAGTGTGTTTTACACCCCCCTGCAAGCAGCCCCATGCCGCTTTGCTACCGGATTTATTTTAAAGTGAGATTAATTTCTAACCTAGCCATTTGTAATATTTTACAAACTATCAACATTCAACTGCCATATCTTACAGTTGTGTCCTTTTTACGGGTAATTTAAATCATTGCTAATTTGTGAGGTGACATTTGTCAGCTTTTATTATCTAAGAACTAGCTTCTTTTGTTATTTCTTATTTATCAACTGAATCAATTGTCGTCTTTTACATCTTTTATTTTACAAAGATCAACTGGTACCTATTTTTTGTCATCTGTCACTTTTAGTATCTGCCGATTAATATCTAGTAGTAGTAGTAGTGTTAGGCTATCGACCACGTGGTCCTTCCGCCATGTGTCATTTGTGTATTTGTGTGTGTGTAAATGAGCTTCTTACTTTAAAGGATCGCCCCCGTCACTCTAAAGCACCATTAATTGTATCCCAATGGTGAATGGTACCGGTCACCCATCCGACTACTGACCCGAATCAACGTTGCTGCACGTCAGTTCGGGGCCGTAACCGATGCGCCACCACCGGCGTGTAATTAATATCTATTATTCTTCAACTCTCAACAATCATCATTATTCATTTGGTAACGATTATCAACTGTTCTCTAGTACCTAGATTTTGACAACTGTCATCTGTATGCTCTTTTCTATCATCTATCAACTGTCATAATTCAACTTTAACGTTTATTATGCTATAACGTCTTAAATTCAGAAGTATCAATGATTTCATTCTTTATCGTTTTAAAAATTCTACCTTTTTATAGTTTTTACATTGTAACGTTTTTACATCTATGAGTTTCTATTAATGAATCTTATAACGTTTTATAAAATAACTTGTAATCACTTTCTCCACAGTTTAACGTTTTACTCTTTTAAATTTTTAACTTTAAGTACTTTCACGTTTAAGAGTTTCACAAAGTAACCTTTCAAGATTTTAAAGTTTTTAAGTTTTAACGCTTCACATATTCAGTTTTAACATTTAATTGATTTACTTTTAAACGCTTTCAAACATAAAAGTTTTTGCAATACTGGTTTTAATGTGATTATATTGTAACGTTTTAATATTTAACGCCTCTGCGATTTAAAGTTTTCATATGTTTTACTTTCTAAAGTTTTTACCTTTTACGATTTCAATGCTTTTACATTTCAAAATTTGAATCTTGTAACGTTGTTACGTTATCAAATCTTGACGTTTTCACTTTTTGCAATATTAGCGTTTTAACGGATTACTATTGCTATTTCACAATCACCTTTTTAAAAATTTTAATACTTAAACCTTTCAACGTTTTCACATTATAAAATCTTAACAGTTTTACTTTTTCCAATTTTAATGTTTAACAAATTTACGTTACGTTTACAGGTTTTAACGTTTTCATATTTGATTGTTACTTTACACGCCTTTAGTTAATCATTTTTACTTATCTAGGTTCATTACTTTCATGTTTTTATGTTTTTTTGTTTACAAGTGTTAATGATTTAAGTTTTTAAAGTTAAAGTTTATATAAACCAATATTTAATTTACACTTATCTTTTAACGTTTGAACCTTCAAGTTAAAGATAAACGTTATCTTTTTCCAATTTTCAAGTTTCACTGTTTTAGCATTAAAACGTTTTATACATATATCAATTTGACTTATTGAGGTTATCACGTTTCTAAGTTTTGTTGTAAATGTAAAAAAATAATTAATTAACATTACATTTTCCAGTTTAATGTTTTAACAATTTTATTGTTCCAAGTATTTATTTATTTATTTATTTAGATCTTTGGTCTTCTTTCTTAAAAAAAATAGATAAAAAAATAAATTAATTATAGAAAACATCGTAAAATTTTGAACAAAAAAGTACTTATAGTCTGTTCGTTGGATCTTTGGTCGTACGTTACAAACTATCGCTTCAAAAAACGACGAAAGTTTTACAGTGCGTTCTTTTTCTAACGCATTTGGTTTACTTTATCAGACTGAATGTTTTTGCGTCGTTTCTCGAAGCGATAATTTGTGACGTACGATCAAAGATCCAACGAACAGACTATATATATCTTTATTTTCAGTTTTTACGTTTTACTATTTCACTATTTTACGTTTTTATGTGTTTACGTTTACTCGATTTAATTATTTAACCTTTAAAGTTTTTTTTAAGGTTCAATGGTTTCACAATTTTTACACACTTACGTTACTACATAAAAACTATTTTTTTATGGTAACGTTTTTATAAAAAATTTTAATATAATACATGTAATGTATAAAATAAAATAAATTCTAACATAGTTGGTCTTCTGTTTCATGGCTATCGACCAGTGGTTTTTTAGCCCACGTTTTTATATTTTAAGGCATTACTTTTTTCACGTTACTACCAGGCTAATTAAATTTAATGCTTGTGTTTGTATTACAAATGTTGAAATATTAAATTAATTACGTCGATTTGCTATTTCCTCGATTATACATTATAAAACCTATGTTACTAACGTGGTTAACCTAAATATAGAAGTGACTTGAGTGCTCCGATTTATTTGTGCCAAGGGGAAATTATGTCACATTAATAATTGTTGGCCAATCCGGTTACCATTTATTTAAATAGTTTTTAATGTTGAATATGTATTAAAAATTGCGTTATTATGCGTGATTGTATTCAAACAGAATATGTTTATAAGTACAGTTAGTGTGCTATTTTTTTCTTTTTCGAAAATTGCACGTCAACTGTGTGAAAAAAGTATGTTTTATTAAAATGTGCATCTAATTAGAATACAATTATGAAAATCCAAAAAAAAACAACATTATTTTTTAATATAGCACACTAATTGAGTGTTAAAGTGTTTTTTTATTAGATTATACTAAGATCTGAATTTAGAAGAAATGCTGAAGAAAGGAGTCAAACTTTAGAAAAAAATTACAAAGGGAAAATCTTGAATGCTTATAGCCTTGTGCTTAATCCAAAACTTTTTTCAAGATATTTGATCGCTTCCATACCCGGTATATGCACTAGCATTGTAAGATGGTTCGGGGAATTTTAGATAGAAAAAGCGGTTTACATATCGAACCACGCAGGAATGTATCGTTGTTGCTTGTAATCTTGATTTTAAGTGACGCAGCAACTATAAATTCATTTACACAACGGTGGTAGTTCGTAAATTTATTACCTTGTTGCTTCATTAGATCACCACCGTTAACTCTGCTAAAAATAAAACCGACGTTATATATTTTTTGCAAAATCATCAAAAATTTGATTAGAAGATAAAATATAAATTAGATGAAAATGATAGTAGCAACCGATACTATGTGGTAGATCAGCTTAAAATAGTAAGTGAAATTAATTTCGACGCTTCGAAGTTTTTATAACAGTATTTATATTTAGCCTTCTAATTTAGATGTAATTTTATTTGATTATTATTCTAATTGAATACATGATAAAACTGCATAACACATTGAAATAAAACAACACAGTTGGGAGGGTTTCACATGTATTGTTGAATAGTATTCATCTGCCTAATGAAGCCACTGTGTTGCGAACCATGTTGCAGTGTTCAACAATAAACTGTGTACTTTTATTTCAATTGTTCTAATTGTTGGGCAAGAAAGAACTTATCTTTTATACCTAACATTCTTGTGACTTAGATTTAGATATTTTTTAAATTGTACCTTACCCTTAAGTTCTTCTTTGCTTATGATTTAGATTTAAATATTTTCGAAAAACACTTGGGTCTTATGTTCTATCTTGTCTAAGAATTTGTACACTATTCCAATCAAATTACTACATTAACATATTTTTTTATAGAACATATTATTTGAAATCTAACGTGAAAAAACATTGTTTTCTCATTAGGAACAAATGAAATAATAACGAAAAACCGTTACCGGCACGGACAAATCACGCGAGTCATTGCCGCATTCCGTTCAATTGTAAATAGAATAATAAAACGTCCCGTTTATCGGTTAATATGTAAACCAGCGGCATGTTCGTCGTACACATGTTCCACTAATTGTAGGATGGAACCATTTTCGCGATTAATTGCCCTGGAAGGCAAGACCACCGAGAACGGTATCCCGGACGGCCATTTGGCCTGCGTTACTCATAAATTCAAATCAGCGAGCAATAACGGACGATCGCGAGCTAATCAAAACATAAATGCGCCCGTATGGCTACTCTCAACAATCGTGGTTTTGTTTTATCCAATGCAATCTTACATAATAAAGTGTTAAATTAGTTTATTCCGGTGTGTTATGACTATATTTGCCTATACAAGAAAATGTTGTCAAATATAAAATTGTTATTACCTAAGATAATTGCTCCTTAGAAGATGCCTCTATCAAATTTCCTCCTGAACAAACCACTAGAAATCGTGTGACCAGACTTACAATCCGAGCCACAATAACTTCCACATGAGTTGAAAAGAAGTAAAATTAGCTTCTTTCTCGTGGACATCAACCACCTCGGGAATATAACTTATTCCATGGACAACATATCTTCAGACGAAAGGTTAACAACTCTACAGCTTTATTACGAATTTTCCAAATTGCTCAAGCATATGGAAAATTAAATAAACTCCTAAAACAGCAAGAAACTTTTACCCAACAGTTACTAGGGTTATACAAAGAAGCGAAGAAGCCGTCCACAGCACTAATTAGAATCAAACTCATTACAGCTGCCACTAAACTTTTGGATCAAATCTTAGCACAAGACCCTCTATCAATCTTCATTCTCCTTGTGAACAGTACCATTTGTTTACTGTGTCAAGAGCCTCTGACATACGTTTCGCTAGCATACTTTCCGAGTTGCCGGAAAGTAGGATCGTTATATCGTCGGCGTATCCTACTGTGTAGAAGCCCTGTTTATTCAGTGCCTCAAGTAGCTCGTCTACGACTAGGTTCCATAGTAGGGGAGACAGCACTCCTCTCTGTGGGCAACCTTTTGCGACCCGGCATACAAGTTTCGTGTCGCCTATTGAAATCTTGGCTGTCCTCCATTGCAACATGTTGGAGATTCACTGGCTTAAAGCCACCGGAACTCCCCTGCGTCTAAGTACCGCTGTTATCTTTGGGAAGGAGGTCTTATCAAAGGCTCCTTCAATGTCCATAAAAGTCGCCAGAGTGAAGGTTTTTTGCTCGAAGGATGGACCAATTCTGCCTACCAAGGTGTGCAGGGCCGAATCCGTCGACTTGCCTTCACAGTATGCGTGTTGATTGGGATGTAAAGGATGTTTCACTAAGACTATTTCCCTAATGTATCGATCGCAGAGCCTCTCAAATATCGTTAATAGAAAAAATGTGAGGCTTATTGGTCGGTATGCTTTCGCTGTGGTGTAGTCCAAGCGTCCTGGTTTTGGTATGAAGATTACTTTAGTTTCCCTCCATGCATAGGGTGTGTAGCTGAAAGCAATACACCTACACGCCTACGAGAGTGTCCAGGATAACATCATTGCCCCATTGTATTAGAGCCGGATAAATCCCGTCCCACCCTGGGGATTTGTATGGTGAGAAACTCCTCATTGCCCAGTCTACCTTTTCTCTGGTAACGATGGAGCCCGCCAGGTCCCAATCCGGTTTGGTTCGGGACTCTGTGAAGGTATCCGTGGGGCTCCACTCCTGGTTAAAGGTACAGCCCGGGAAATGGGTCCTCAATAAGAGTTTGCCTGTGTTTCAGGTGAGTCCGTATAAGAGCCGTCCTCCCTTTTAAGGCTAGTGAGTTTTGGTAAGGGGTTTCTGGAGAGGGCCTGTTTTAAACGTGATGTTTCCGAGGCATGTTCTACTTTGGAGCAGAATAGCCTCCAGGCCTCTCTCTTCCTTTGTCTTACCAGTTTTTTATTGTACTATATTTTATACTTGTTCCATTTGGACTCGTTTTGCATATTCATGGCTCTGTTGTGTGCCCTTCTTGCTTGTTTTTTCAGCGCCTCTAGTTCTGCGCACCACCACGCATTTGTGGGTCCCTTGTCTGTTCTAGTTTTTAGAGGGCACGCTTTCTTGTACGCTGATATGATTCCCTTCTGAAGAGCGTTAGTTATATTCTCCAGTTCGGGTATATCTTTTATTGGCTCTTTACCTAGATCCCTAGTTTTGGAGATCTTAGTGAGGGTCTTTTTGAAAATTTCCCTGTTTGTCAGTCTTGGATCCCTGTACTGGGTAGTGTTTGAGCCTCTTAATGTAATTTGGAATTTTATCCATCTATGGTCTGACATTGTAACTTTTTGAGATACGTGCCAGTTCTCTACATACCTTGTAATGTGAGTACTAGCAAGCGTGAGGTCAATACAACTTTGGTAACATGAGCTTACAAAGGTCGGTTCGTTACCTCCATTTACTAAATCTAAGTTCCTACTTAGTATAAAGTCATGCAACAACAAATTAACTTTAGTGGAAAAAATTTAATATTTAAAAGGATACGTACATGTCGAACCCACCAAACTAACCAATTATCACCCAATACGGAGACAACATGTGTTCAGCACGAATTCTCCAAAGTGGGAATAAAATGGCATTTTAATCTTGCACTTTTACCTCACTTGAAGGGATTATGGGAAGAATTAAGTACACTACTGTGTCAAATAAAAACTTTTCTAAATTCACGTCCCCTCGAACAGAGTTTTGACACCAGACCACTTTCTTATTTGACATGCGTACATTCAGCCAATAAACTAGACGGAAACTTCAATAAATTGCGCCCCATATCAAAGATATCGAGAAATGAAAAGGTTAAAACAAGTATTTTAGAAGGCCTGGTCAAGGAACACAACCGAAAACTTTTTGGAAACAACTTCTCAAATCAAATTAATTATAAAATGAGTCCGAATTATATATATTAGTAGGGGGAACTAGCCGATTCTAGAACCTCCTCTGACCTTGAGGGTCATGAGGTGGTTCCAGAATCGGCTAGTTCAAGGTCAGAGGATGCGCTTGACCTTGAACTTGATTGACCTTCACGTGACCTTGACATGTAAGTGACATTCTAGTGACCTTGACATTCAAATGACCTTGACATTCAAATTACCTTGGCATTCAGAGGACCTTGACATTCAAATGACCTTGACATTCAAAACACCTTGACATATAAATAACCTTCAAGTGACCTTGACTTTTAAGTAACCTAGACATTTAAAATACCTATTATGCTTTGTAATTAGGGGAGAGGGAACGCTAAAATTAAATAAATTGAATTGTAATAGATATTCGAAATTAGTTTTGTAAAGTGTGTTATCCGTGTGTTATTTACAATTTGCAAAAAAAATTAATCCAGTGATGGTGGGAAGAGTAGGTAGAAGAGAACCTCTCAGCCTGCTGTATATAACATTAAAAGTTATATGTCTGCGGATTTTGAAAAATAAATTTCAAATTCAGGAATTAGTAGTGAAGGGTCAGATCCCGAAGTCATTGGGATGCATTATGGAATATTGGTGGAAACACGTGAACTGGGTGTATTGTGACGATAGACCTCAAAAGTTTTATGGAGAACACCATCATCGGCTACCATTTAGATGTGGTGTTAGATTGAGCCGGTGTGTAGCAGTCGACCTATTTGCCGAGAGTTTTGCAGCAGTCATGAATATTTGTTGGACTCGGAGATATATTGTAGTGGTGAAGAAAAAATTCTGGGTAGATAAAAATGGGGAGAGGTATTGCGTGCATTGTAGGGGGCTCGGTTACCGTCAGCCAAAACGTATTAAGTTTTTTAGAACTAGGTACTCTAAAACTGTTCTAATGAGTGGTGCTGACGTAGTACAATTCATTAGGCAGGAAAAAAGATACTGTGATTTCTGTTTTGCCATGCCACTGTTTGAGCTTGACGGCCAAGATTTATTTCCGAATATGTCTGGCTCGAATTTATCAGACATTGATGATGATTGGCCGGTTTACTATGAGTTGTCAAGTATTTCTGAGTCAGATACAGACATAGAGGATACTGACGAAGATTAAATTGTTTTTCTTAAAGTTTACTTGCAATGAAGGTTAACCTTGAGTGGAGTGATGTCGCTCAAGGTTAACCAGTTAAAATCTGCTATTTTAAAGAGTGGACCCCTTTTCGTCTCTCAGTTCGTTATCAGCACTCAGTTCGACCTCATCGTTTAAATTATCACATAGTGTTTAACTAAAATTTGTTTATTTACTACCCAATAGCACTATGTTTCCCTGCCTAGATTGTGGTAAGACTTTTTCAAGAAAAGACAATGTAAGGCGTCACAAGATAAATTCTTGTGTAGGAAGTGCAAAAGTAGTTCAAGAATATCCTAGTACCTCAAATGCTAAGAAGCGATCATTGTCCGACGCCGTAACATGTGAAATTTGCATCGTACCAGTGAAGAAGAAATGTATGTCTGGTCACCTAAAAAGTGCTGCTCATAAGAATAATGGATTCATAATAGTTGATAATGGTGTAGAAAAGTTGGCATCTGCATTTGGACAGAAAAGCGAAACATTTAGAGTGTCTGAACGTGGACATCATGTTGATATGCTCGAGTTTGCACATTTAATAAGAGAAAAAGTTCTTACATTAATAGAAGCTAAACGCGAAATATTTAGTAGTGTTAAAGTAAATCTGGAATGTGGAGGATTGTACTTTTTATCCAATAAGGAAAATGTGGAGATGAAGACATTTAATACCAAAAATAAAGTGTTAACAGTGGGCAGTGATGTTTACGGAAAATATTACGAGTTTATAGATGAAATATTAAATAAAATGTCCGAATTTCAAGAACGTGATTCAGGTATGTATGTATAATTTGAATTAATTTTATTTATTTCCTACAAATACGTGTTGAATATAATATGTAAAGATTTTTTATTACTTGATTTAATGTAGAAAGAAAACTGAAATTGTATGTACTGTATATTTTAGGATTAGTTAGATGATTTTATTTGTAAATTGCACTCGCACTAAGCATTTGTTAAGTAAGTAAGTAAGTAAGTAAGTAAATAATTTATTTCAGCAGAGTACAATGGTCTGTGAAACAAGTCCAATATAAATATATAGACAAAAAATATAATACTTAATTTAGTTATCTATTACATATACTTATAATACTCTATGCTATCAGACAAAAGTTAAAATATTCTTATATTGAATAAGGTTCCATGCCGCATAGATATTTCGAGATACATTTAAAGAGTGCTTTCTGATTTTGTATCATCTTTATATTTTGGGGTAAGTGATTAAACAATTTTATGCAACTGTAAAATGGTCTTTTTTCATAGACACTATTTTTATGAATCGGGTAACTTAAATAAAATTTGGTTCTTTTAGAATAAGAGTGCATTTGCACACATGAATCAAATTTACTCCTATTTCTAAAAACAAACTTCACACATTCATATATATAAATTGCTGGGACAGTCAATAATCTGTTAGACCTAAACACAGTTCTACATGTTCCAATTTTATAAATAATCCTTATCGCTCTCTTTTGACATACAAATACGTTAATGAGGTCGTGTGAACTACCCCAAATAATTATCCCAAATTTAATATTTGAATAAAAATTGGCATAATATACCGTCCGTATCACACCGTTGTCAATACAGTTTGAGAGTACTCTAAATACATACATTGTAGATGATAATTTACTACACAAATTTTTAATATGCGTTTTCCAGGATAATGTATCATCTATATATATATATTTCCAGAAATCGTGTTGAGTCTGATATCTTAATGCGTACATTATTAAAGGTAATATTTTCAGATGTTTGTAAGGCATTGCTGATTTTGAAAAGCATGACATTTGTTTTATCATTGTTTAACACCATCTTATTTTCACTGAACCACTGTACTATAGACTCTATTAGAGCGTTACCATTTTGTAGTAGTTCGAGATAATTAGTTCCCTTAATTATAACATTTGTGTCATCAGCATAATTAACTATATGTTGTTTTACATTTGTTACAACATTTATTATATCATTTATAAAAAATATGAACAGTAGTGGGCCCAGAACACTCCCCTGAGGCACCCCTACCGAAGTATCCAGTATGTTAACATGCCTTCGGCTCATGCAGCAAATTTCATACTCGTGGGCAATGAGTATCATTGTATGCTCATTATACAATATACTATTGTCATATTGATTACATTTAATTGTCGATTCAACATATATTGAGTTCCACCATGTTTTGCATAATCCCTACAAAAGAATGATTGTAAAATATAATTATTTATCTGAATTTTCTTTAATTGTCATTCATCTTGCCAATTTTCAGTTAAACAGAAAAAATCGCAATTAAATTCAGCTGACATTGCCTCCACCATGTTGATACAGTTTCCCAAGGACTGCACGTTTTGATGTATCAATGTTAAATTATTATTTTTCTTAACAGTACTTGCTATGTTCGAAGCCTGTTTTGGGAGCTCGATTGAAAATCGATTGGAATCCTGCGTCTATTTGGGAGGAAAAATCTGTTCACAAATACGTTAGTTGGCCAAAAATTTGGATTTACAACTATATTTTCCACTTTCTCGGGAATACCGATTTTAAATGACGAATAGCTAGCATCTTGATATTTGGGTTTTAATTGCTCCACTACATAGCACAATTCTCCCGCTTTAGACAAATGCACCATAATTTCTTCTTTTTTAAAATCTTTATTTAATCTGGAAACAAAAATCAATTTTCTCCTCGTTACTTCGGTGGCAGGCAAATCGGTGGTATTTATTGTCCCGTAAAAGAATAATGTTTTCGTGGTTGATGGTTTATTGTCCTGTTAATTTTGTGATTTTCTGTTTCGGCCGTTTTTTCAAATAATGAAAGATTAATGTTATTTTCTTTTATAACAGCAGAGTACGTTTTGGCAGTTTCTTCTTATTTTTCTTCAGTAGTTTTTACCGGTGAACTGTGGACAGTATTAGGTCTTGTGTTTTGCGAACATTTTGAATCGACAATTAAATTCTGATTTTTATTTATTGTGCTTCCATCTTTGGAATTTTGTGTGATTCTCGCTGATTTCCCGTTCGTATTTATTGGGTTTGTATCTTGAATATCCGCAACCTTGCGATTTGTGTTTACATTTTTTTTGGTTGAAATTTAATTCATTAATAATTGATGTTAATTTCAATATGTCTGCATTTTGTTTAATAATTACTACATTCTGCTGACTTCCTTTATTTGACAGTGTACTTTAGCGACACTAGTAGCAGGGTACTTTTTTGACACCATTTTTGTCACATTTGGCACAGGCCGGAATTTCCAGTTTGCCTTCACATTTGTTGCAGCTTCGGTGGAAGTTCAAGGAAGTTCAAATCAGAGATATTACACTTGATTACGTCTTCACTTGTAGATTTATCACATATGTAACAATTTTCCGTACGCGGAGAAATTCTTAAATTTCCTTCCGAGGCGGACCGATTTGGATTAATCCTCTAGTAACGATCCAAAAACACTGTGCCTTGACTTTTCTAGGTAACCTATAGGTATCCGTTACGCCCAGCGTCTCTGGGTACGTGAGAAGTGAAGAGGACGGAAACGGAGGCGCATCGATGTTCAGCGGTGGAGATCCACATAAATTCATAGATCATCTGGAGGAGGAGTTTGCAGACTTGGCATTAGAGGATATCGAGAAGAATAGGGGAGCACTCACTAGACTGAACTCAAACAAACTTTATTCAATAGGTTTGCAGCGAGTGATTGGACAGAAACCTTCATGACAAACGTAATGTGGCGACTATTATCTCCTTTTCTTCAAGAAGCACTCTACTTTCGTCCTGCAACTGTCCCCGAATTCGTGCACAAAGCTGCACGTTTACCAGGCAGACCGGAAACACCCGCCAACAGCCCCTATATGCAGCCTGGAAACCAACAAGATTCCCTGAAACAAAATAAATTCCGTAAGGTAAATCGACGAGAATACTACGGCAAAGGAAATACTTGCAGAGGGCACCTAAGATCACCGTAATTGATTTTCCAAAAATGCAACATCTTCTAGTAACGATAAGTACACCACCTAATCAGATGACTAGCTACAAACAAACTCATCTTCAAGAAGCGCTGCATCGCTTTGTCAAACGTTGTAGTCAAGGTAGACAGTGGTATGCAGAGTGCCTAAATCAGTAGAGAAACGGCTTTCAGGGCGTTAGTCATAGGTCGCCCTAATAGAAGATCTTCTATACGGAAACAACAACGTCGAAATGTCTGAAGTGGATATTATGATTTCCACCCTACAGGGCGAGGGTAACATCAAGAAACCTTCTGTGTGAGGACAACAAAGAATTTTTTTTGT
Organism: Ontholestes murinus; assembly: GCA_963969525.1. Classification (NCBI taxonomy): domain Eukaryota; kingdom Metazoa; phylum Arthropoda; class Insecta; order Coleoptera; family Staphylinidae; genus Ontholestes; species Ontholestes murinus. The sequence continues at coordinate 73,039,354 of OZ018388.1, forward strand.
ATTTTTTTTCAGAGTAGAGTCACATTGCGTCTTTTCTAACCGCTCGTGCAAACTTCCGGAATTCTCTACGAATGCGATAACTTTTATCGCACATCCAGTCGTACTGTTGATAGGCAGTAATGCTATCGTGGCGCCCATACTTGTTGTTCTGGGACATATGGTTACTTATATTTGAAAGCAGCCCTATCAAGGGATTAACTTCTGTTTTCGTTACAATTCTTGACTCAAGCAGATTAATTGACGTTTGTAGCAGTCTTGCTTGCAACAACTTATAATAAAGCACACCTTTTATATCTTACCAAATGTAGAGAAGAACGTTCTTTCCGAAGCAATTGGGATTTGGGTATGATTTATCCACGACTTTCTGCATTCGGATTGTCATATTGTCATCCATTTCTTATGGCTTGTAACGATTTCTAACAAGAAAGGCTTTCGTCACTGTTTATTAAGCAGAGAAAGACGATGTTGCCACTCTTGGTTTTAGTGAGTTTATGCAAAACACATTTTTCTTTCTTGGATCTTAACGGCGTTCACACTTTTACTTTTTCATACCACTTTAAACTTATTCTTAGTGACTAGTTTCGACTACACGGCAATCATTATCAAACTAAAACTAAAACATTTTTCTTTGTTTTAAATCTTTCCTATCTTATGTAGGTGTTTGGAAATCAATTTATGGGTTACTCCCAGCTGTTCTGTAAGCTCTTTCTATGCCGAAGCGGAAGTCACCAATTCAAGACAAGGAGTTTTCTTCATTCATCGTCGAATTTCCTGGAAGGGGTGAAAGTACGGAAGATACATAGATCATGGACAGCGGATCATCTGCCCACATTCCGTACAGGGCCGAGCTGTTTTCCAACATGTCTGATGTGGCTCGACAGACTACTGTCCTGATTGGGAACAACGTGTCATTACCTGTCATTGGAAAAGGAGACATCGAGATCGCGAAATTGGTTAAAGATGACTTGAACCTGTTCTCTGAAGTCATTACTGTCAGCACCCCGAAGCACAAATATGATGTCCTGGCTCGCCTGAAAGAGTATGTGCAAACGGTGAAGAAGCAGCACGGTTGTAAAGTCAAGGCTTTACACTGTGACGATGGTCGCGAGTATATCAATGAAGATTTGCAGAGCTACTTGAAGAAGGAAATTATAATTTTGGATAATACTTTACCTTACAAGCCGCAGCAGAACGACCACATAGAGAGGGAAATGTGCACAGTCATGGATAATGCCAGATCCATGATGCATACCCCAAAGTACCTCGGGGGCGAAACAGTAAACACGGCTGTACATGTTCTTAACTGGGCCAGTCTGGATGACAAATCATCAGTAAACTCATACGAAAGAAATTCCGACAATTACCGACTGTTTAATCCATTGAACAAGAAGGTGAAGGTTTCGAGGAAAGGAGGTCCAGATTAGCATCGCACATGTGAAAACTGCAGATGACGATACTGAAGAGTACCCTGGAAGAATTCCTGCAACAGAGATGGCCGAGCCTCGACGAGACCTCGATGGCGAAGAGCGAAGAGAAGAAACGTCAAAGCCATTCAAGAGGATGGAATGAAAAGTTCAACCAATTTATGCTCGACCAAGGATTCCAACGAGGAGAAGCAGACAAATACGTCTACACGAGGCGTAACACTGACTCCATAATCATCGTTATTATCTACGTCGATGATGGACACGTCATATCGTCGGATCGAGCGTTGCTTTGCAATTTCATGGACAAGTTGAGGAACTAGTTCGAAATTACAGTTTCGGAACCTGGACATTTTGTCGGGATGAAGATTCAGGACTAGACATATGAAAGACAGTAATTTAATTGTTTATCCTTTTATGGAAACGAAGCACTCAATTGGATGGAGTATTGAGTTATTTGAATTTTCATGCTTTGACGCTGACGCCACCTACATGATGAGGGAGATACAACGCCAGAATTGCACTTGTTATATACGCACGCGAGCGAACGGGCCATCGTTCTCTTTGTACACAAAACGGTTAAATAAACGTTTAGTTCAATAAAATAGTAAATTTATTCAAAAGCTGGCACACTTTCTTAGGTCTCCAATAAAGTATGTAATGCAGTAACTGTATTAATCAGAAACATAACTGTAAATCTACACCAAGTCTCCAAAAATAAATTTAAAAAGTTTCAGAAACCTGCGATTAAAACACGCAATGTATACCTTGTCAGGCTAAACACTTTAACTTTAAGAAGTCCTGCGAATCAATCTTTATATGTGAAAGGGGGTTGAACAGAAAACTCTGAAATGCGGTAAATACCATGGACGGTGTTAAAAACTTCGAGTTGACTCCACAGGATCTGTAAGTAATAAAGAGTGGAAAGATCCATGTGCTAATTCTTAATATTATTAAATTAGCAAATATTTGCTCGTGAAGGTGCTTTTAATCAAACTCACTGGTACCCATCTTCATTACGTACTATAATGCTAATCTTGCAGAGAGTTGTAATACAAGCTTCCTTTATGAATATTTTTTGTCTCATCTGCAAATGCCAGACCGTAAATATATTTTATTACACAATTAAGAGCTTTATATAACTCGCAAAAATATATCATTCAGATGAGTTTTGGTTCTAGTATCAATAATAATAAGCGATTTTCAGAAACCCTAAGTTTTAGTGGGAATTGAAAGTTTTGATAATAGATGGCGAGGGCAAAATTTTGGAAACATTAGTTTAGGACCAAAAACAATTTAGAGTTAAGCAGTGGATTGGCAAAACGACAATTTGGATTTATTTTGGCGAAATTAACTGTGAATATCATCATAGAAGTAAGATATTTGTGTAATGAATTAACTTTGGTCCATTGAGAAGAGGATTTAGAAATTGCAGTTGATGTTAGCAATGCATTTAATTTTCTTCCAAGGCTAGTGATTTTAAGAGGACTAATTAGAAAGAGAATCAATTCCAAACTTTTTTTAAGGATGAAAGCTAATTTGAAGAGAGAGAGTTTTGGTAGACATAGAGAATTATGCTTTGGTATGTAAACTATTATGTAATTTTCAGTATGGATTTACCCAAAGACATAAAATTAGTTCAATTTGCTGACGATCTATTAATTATAACAAGAATGAGGAGAATTGAAGAGGTAAAATTGAAATCAAAATTATCAGTTGAAATTAGTATTAAAAAATTAGACAATCTGGATTTAGAGAAATCAATTAATAAAACAATTGCAGCTTGGCTATCAAGACAAGGGTGAAAATGTAGGATGGACAAGAAATAAAAATTAAACTGAAGATGAAATATTTAACGACCTGTTGTTAGTCCAGGCCAATTGTATAGAAACCTTTCTAAGTTGTTAAGAATTTATTCTTCATTTGTAACAGTTATTTTTTTCTAATATATTCTTACACAAAATATAATATAATTAAGTAATTTATATTATTACCTTTCAATAGAAATACACCTTAGTCATTTCTTCTGTTAAAATGTTTTCTGATGAAAGGATAAGTTTGAAAAAAATCCTGTTTAAATTCTCAAGATCTATTGAAAATCAAATTCACATACATACAAAGCGAATTTACTTGATACTCCTTGCCAAACAAGCAAGAAATGTTATTTTTAAATGTTATTTAGAAACTATTAATTAAATGTTCAAAATAATATAATAAGCAAATTATGAAGAATAATGTTTATATTTAAAACGACACTGTGAAAGTAGTCTGATGGTAAATTTACCATTATACCGCCTAAAAGGAGTAAAATGATGAAAATCACAAATAATTGGTAAGCTAACGTGTGAAGTGGGAATATAATTCGCTTCCGCGCATAAAAACCATATAAATTTAAATTGCAAAAGCGTAGCTGTACAAAAGACGAATTCTCAGGTATTAACGGTAGCGGCACACAATGCCGCCTTAACTGTTTTCGTGGATATGTGAAAAATTTGCCTCATTTAGAAAACAAATTAAGCTTTTTTTTTACTCTGCACGATAGATGACTAAATTAGTTTCGGCGCGGAGCGTTTTCGTAAATTGAGTTGGAATCAAATTGTGCATATCAATGTGCTTAATTAATGAATATAACCGACGGCTCTTTCGTTATCTGAGGAATTCAATTTGCAATTTATAACGAATATTTTATTAGACCTGTATAGAAACAGATAGGACTTTTTTTGAGGATCAGGAATTTATTTTTATATAGCCAATGTTTCTAAGATAGTTATAACTTAAGTTGTACAAAATGTATGCAGTGGAAAGCTATTTATATAACAAATTAACATCTTATTAACTTTATAACCCTATTAATAAAATCAATTAACTTATTATAATATATTATTAGTTACATGCGATATACAAAATTACCGTAACTTAGAATGTATTCATTTCTAAATGCTGATTTAAGTGTACTTTCATGTTCGCCTAAAATTTATTGCACACTCCATACTAGGAAACTCATTTCTTCGGGTAATAAAGCGACTCATTATGGCGTTCTAAACAAATCCATTTAACGTGTCAGGGACAATTGTGATGTAAATGTGGAAAAACTATTCCACATTTCCAAGTGCCATTGAGTGTCCGAGAGATTCCGCACAACGTTTTTCTGCACGAAATGAAACCGTTAAACACGTTTGTAATGGAAAATGTATTTTATTTACAAATGGTGCCTAATGATTTAACTATTGTTGTAAGTATAAATATTAAGTTATGGGTATTATTGAAATCTAATTGTAATAACTTCTTAAACAAACGTAGAAGTAAACAAATCTACCTGTACATCACCAAAACAAGTACTAAAATAGTTAAACTTAATTTCTAATATGTATTTATTATAATTGTTGGAATGGCGAATGATACCAGCTATTGCAACAACAATAATTACAATAAATGCAAGAATAAAAAACTTAAATTCTTAATTACGTAGTTACAATAATTTCTTATAACTGGGAAGCAAATTATTTTATTTGCACAAATAAAAAATCCTAATTTTGAATGACAGAAATGTTTCATGATGATTCAAATAGTGCGGGCCTTTAACTTTAACTTTTTTTGTTGATATCACACTATATGATACTTTATACTCAAGAGACTCAAGTCTGTTTTATTTAAATATTCAAGATCTAACAAGTGAACGCCTCATCCATTATCATTATTATTAAAAGTTCGGCAAAACTAAAATGGAATTAATGTTGAAGTTACCTTCAATTTACTCTACATCAAATTGCTTGCGTATTGTAATCACTGCGATGATTAAAAAAATTAAATTAATGTTTAACTGAATTGCCAAAAATTCATTTCTGTGAACGATTAAAGGCATAAAAACATAAAATATGAGAGGATATTTTCCCCTGTTACATTCAATAATTAATCTAATAATTAAAATTTCTATACATGGAAAATTTATAAAATTGCAATTGCAAATATCTCGCTTTAAAATAATTTTGATGTACTATGAATAGGTGATTTAAATGTGATTTTTTAATATCTACAATATTGCTCTCTTGTGCTTTTTGCCAAAATGAACTGGGAAGAAATTAATTGCACGATTATGAAAATACATTTAATTTCCTATGGGGCATTTTTTGTCGCATTAAAAATTACACTAATTGAAATTTCAATTCACAGAAATTTTGAATAAATAGTTTTAAGCGTTTAATTTAAGTCTATACATTAAAATTTTTAAAAAGAAAATTAAGTTTTATTATTTTTCATCAAATTATTATGTAGAAATTGATTTTTTTTCAATTCAATTCAATTCTTTATTCACTAAAGCCACCATATTCACAAATATAACAGTTATAAACAAAATATACAATTGTAGTGGATGTGTTCGTCAGTATATTACAAAGTAGTCTTAGTCTATACATTAAAATTAAAATTGTTACAATTAATAATACATTAAAATACCAAGAATACATTTTAACACTAGTCATATTCGGGATAAAATTTAACTTAGAATAAATAAGGATCATTGGACATGTACAACATCTGTTTAAAATATTAATATTTGATACAATTCAGAAGTTTAGAAAATCTGTGTACTTGTAGAAACAGTTTTGAATCAAATATTTTTTTAATTTTGTTTTTAATTGTATACGACTTGTACATGTTCTAATCTCATTAGGCAGTTTGATCAGAACTGTTCCGCATGTGTAAATCGGTGATCGTTCATATAACGTTGTTTTATGTACGTTTTGTATTGTAAGCATGTGTGCTATTATTTTTTTTAACTTTTGAGTATTACGGTAGGCACTTTTGTATATGTAGACACTTGGTACTGTTAGTATATTATGAGTCCTAAATACATTACGACAGGATTCAGTTCTTCGTAGTCCAAATATAAGCCTACGTATACGTTTTTGTGCTACAAATAAACGACTTATATCAGCCCTTCCCCATATTAGTATATTGTAGGATATACGGGAGTGTGCAATAGCATAATATGTTTCTAACAACGATGAATGATTTATTTTAGTTTTGAACTTAAGAAGGCATAGTAGGCACTACTTAGCATAGATGTAATATGATCAATTTGCTTGTTCCAGCGTAGATTAGCCTGTATATATGATCCTAGATATTTGACACAGTCAGAATTATTTTCTATCGAAACATTGTTTGGTTTCTTAATATAAAAAACTATTGTTTTTGTCTGTGTTAAGTAGAAGATTATATTTACTACACCAGTCTCGCATTTCATCATTTGTTTTCTTGATTTTTATTAGTAGTACATCCTCGTTTTTGCCGAAATTAAAAACGCAGTATCATCGGCAAAGTTAATTATATGGACCTGAGTAATATGTTCAGCTAGGTCGTTTATATAAAGCAGGAACAACAATGGACCTAAAATTGAACCCTGAAGAACACCTTTGTTAATATGGCATATAGTTGAAGAACTATCGTTAATTTGCACATACATTTTTCGATCATTTAAGAACGATACAATAAGATCGAAAGCATTTCCACGGATACCCATTTAGTTTATCGCAAACGAATTTAGCACTGATTGTATGAAATGCTTTAGAAAAATCATAAAATAATCCGGACACATGTTTCCCCATAACAAAATTTTTTGACACTAGCTCTAAGCCGTTTCAGTTGATCTATGTTTTCTAAAACCGTGTTGATAGTCGAAACTATAGTCACGTGTAATTTGTTAAATAAAAAGTGGTAAAACAAAGTGATCCTTTTTTGTTTCTTCAAGATACTCAAGATGTACTACAAAGTAAATGCCTTCACAATTAAACATTTAATAAAATTTGAATTTCAAATTCATATAAGACCGGGGTTAGAACCATTACATCTCATATAATGAAGCCGTAAGTTCTTCCGTTTTTATTATAGATGCTTCGTATATTTTGGTGCACGACTTTAAATGCAGAGGTAGTATTATTGATACTATTCATGTTTTTTGTAAGATTAACGTTTGATCTGGTATTTGATCGAAAGGTAGACTTACGAAAAAATTTGAATTCTCTTACGTTCATTCCTTGTGGCCATAGTTTTGAATCGGTTATTATATGGGAAAATTCTTCAGCGACGCCGAGCTTAAAACATTTATATTGTTCGCATGAATTTCGGTCTTCATATATTATTGATTCTACAGAAAATCGTGTGTCGGGTAATTTTACTGTCAGATATGCCGACAGATTTTCTTCGGTATGATCTGGCTTGTATTTACCGATATGATACCACTTTTTCTTACATGGTTTGTACACAGCATCGCTTCCTTCGCTTACCTCACCGATAATTTTGGTGATTTCTGTTTTTGATTCCAGTGGCAACTTTGTAACTCCAATGATTCTCGAATTCGTATTTATTTTCTTATTGGAATTCGGGCCCGATGAACCGTTAGTATCAGCTGTATTAGTTTTTCGGATTTTTTTTGGGGATTCCTTAGATTGGACTTTTTGTTGTTCTGTCTGCTGGAGCCTCGTCTCTCTAGTCGTATTAATTGGCGAAATGGTAGTGGTAGTTACTGACTGAATAGTTGTGGTTTGAATGATCAGTAACTGGTTTAAGGATCTAATCTGGTCATATAGGAAAGTTACACTATTTTAAAGGTCTCGTATGACATTGTCTTTGGATTTTAGTAGTCCTTTTAGATATTTCACTTCCATTTCCACATTTGTTTCGACTAGATGTCGACGAGTCGAGATCGTCTTCACTGTGACTGCCACTTTGTTGTAACGGTGCATCAGAACAGCAATTTATTGAATCTTTGTTTATTTGAATCACATTCTATATATATTTAATGCACGGGAAGCATTTTTAGTCCGCACTTTACGCACTTTGGTCCACTTTGGGGTATATTTCGACATCATTTGCACTTTTCGTTGGGAAGGTTCACACATACATATTTAAAATTATTTTATTCATTCATATTTATTTATTCAACATTTCTGTGAATTGAAATTTTACTGTATAAAAAACATCAATCTGAACATAAATTAATACAATTAATTAACATATATGTATCCATTTCCTTAAAGTTTGTAGATATTTTTTCTCTTTACATTAAATATCCATCAAATGAAAATTATAAAATGTTTCTATTCTTCAAAAATTATAAATACTGCATTTTATCCTTAAAGAAAATTATAACCGTGAAATTTTCTATATATCGACAATTATTAATAATTAAGCTTTATGTAGAATTTTTAAAATAATTCTTTTAATTAGATTTTAAAAATTATCCACAGATGTTGTAAATAGAATATTATGAATTTTTAAAATTATTTCTAGATAATTTTATGTTCCTTTGCATTTAAATTTTTATGATGTGATAATTCTAAAAATTTAATTTAATTCAATTACATATACATTAAAAATTCTAATAATTGCATTAACTGTGTCAAAAATTATAAATATTAAATTTTCTTTGCATCGCAATTTATAAAGATCGATTTTTTTATGAGTTTAAAATTAAAACAATTTTCTAAAAGTAAAATTTTATGTTTAACAAATGTTGGTTTGTAAATTTGATTTAAATTAAAAATTTCTAAAACTATCTATTTAAAATTTCTATCAATTGAAATTTCAATATTAATAAAACATCAATCTGAACATCTGAATATAAAATATTTGTTATATTTTTTGTAGAAAGCTTTTCTCTTTAAAATTAAATACACGTTCATGGAATTGAGTTCCATGTGCTTTAAAAATTATAAATATCGTATTTTCTTTACATCGAATATTTAAACATAAAATTTTCTATGCATCGAAAATTAGAAACATGAATCTTTTTTATATATGGAACATTAATTTTTTTAAAGACAATACATTTAATTTGTATTTTTAAAAAATAATTGTTTATTCAGAACTGATTGTACTAATATTAAAAAACGATAAAGATTTTGTTTTGAAAGTTTCAAGCTTTCATTATGAATTTTCTTTTCTTATACAATTAAAATTAAAATAAACAAACTTTTTATGAAATAGTATCAAATGCATTAGTAATAATAGTATTTAGCCATCTACCACGTGGTTCTTCCGCTGTATTATTTGTAACAAAATGGTGTTGCAAAGCAAGCAAACAGATATGTTGTTGAACTAGCTCGTTCAATGCTCTCAGTGAGAAAACTGCCGAAAACGTTTTGGGCTCACGCATGTGATACGTATTTTTGACAAATCGCACAGGAAAGTCAAGTGTTTCAGGCAAAGCTCCATTCGAGTTATGGACTGGAAAGACATTCAACTGTTTCGAATTCCTCCGAATTTTTGGATCAGAATGCTATGTCAATATTCCAAAGAAGTTTCGCTCAAAATTTAACGACAAAGCAGTACTTGGACATCTCGTTGGATACGCGAATGAGAAAGATGGTTACAAGGTTTAGATACCATCGACGCATCGATTAGTAAAGGCACGAGACGTGGACTTTCATCCAGAGAAGCTGTGCACAAAAAACAACACCATTGAACTTAAAGTTCAAATCCCAGAAGAGACCAATCAAGACGAGGAAAATAACAACATTTCTGACGACATCAAACACAAGTGTGGATCAACCGGCAGCACTCAAGATAACAGCAATTTGGATCAGTATGACACTGATGACAGCGACACCTCGGAAGGGAAACCAACTCCAAAACTCGACACTTGGAACGGACGACGAGACAACTAGTGAGATTTGATGACTACGAAGTAGAATACACACCTCGTCGATCCCAGGCAAGCAGTGCTGTGGCGTGTTTGACAGAAGCCGTTTTGGAAGAACTACAGCCAACCAACTTCAACGACGCCATGAAAAGTCACCATTCAGATAAATGGGTGAGTGCAATGAATGAAAAAATACGGGCCTTTGAGAAAAACGATACGTGTGACCTGGTACAATTACCACCTGGTAAACGCGCAATATACAACCGTTGGGTACTCCGTTTAAAATATAAACCTGATGGTTCGATTGATAGATATCGCGCTCGTTTAGTTGCTAGGGGTGTTTTCCAATGGGAGGGCCTTGATTATGATAAAACTTTTAGCCCTGTTGCTCGGTATGACGCGATTCGTGCCCTTATAGCGACTGCAGCTAAAGAGAAACGGGCCCTCGGTCAATTTGACGTAAGAACTTCATTCTTATATGATGAGATACACTCTGAAATTTACATGAACCAACCACAAGGTTTCGACGATGGGTCAGGTCGTGTGTGTCATTTGAAGAAATCTGTTTACGGTCTTAAACAGTCACCTCGTTGCTGGAACAACAAGTTTCACTCGTTCATGGAAAACAACGGATTCACAAGATCAACAGCAGACCCGTGCATTTACATCCGACAAAATGGGACAGAAAAACTGCTAATTGCGATTTGCTGACATCAGAATTCAAGATTACGGTAGGCTCTCTTGATTCATTTTTAGAAATGCAGATAGAACAAGACAAGTCTCATGTACGCACTTCACAGCGACCTTACGTGAAGAAAGTTTTGTAACGTTTTGGCATTGAAAATTGAAATCCTGTGAAAACACCTGCTGGAAACAAACAACCGAACGAATCGTCCAAGGATACTCTCGACAGCTCTGTTCCATATCGATCAGCGGTGGGTTGCCTGCTATACTTGGCCTGTGCTACTCGCCCTAACTTAGCTTATGCTGTAGCCAAGGTTGCTCGATCTGTGGCAGAACCTACAGTCAAACGCATATTTCGATACTTGCGAGGTACCACTGATATGGGACTTCTCTACACTTCAACTGGCAAAGGACTACGGGCATACTCCGACGCAGACTTCGCTGGAGAAATCAACACTCGAAGATCATCAAATGGTTTCGTTTCTCTCATAAACGAAACTGCTGTACCTGGACTTCTCAATTACAGAAATCGGTCGCGCTTTTAACAACTGAGGCAGAATTTGTATCTGCTAGTAAAGGTGCAAAGGAACTAGTGTGGCTTAATAGGTTATTGTCTGAGATCGGTGAAATCAGAAGTGTACCAGTGCATTATAGTTGTTGATCTTCATTAATATTTGTGTCATTATACAGTAGTTTATGTCTTTTTTCTTCTTTTCTGAGTTGTTCATACAGGGAAGGTCTAGTAAAGCTTCTTTCATTGCTATATTCATTGTGTATAGAATTCGTCATGCCAAGACAGGCCATTCGCTGAAGGGTTTGAAGCTACTTTTGTGGCGTTGCTGATTTAGTCTTTACCCACCATACTAGTGAGTCATTTGTAATAATAATCTCACCTTCAATTTTCCAAAAATACCTACTGTAAACTCATTGTGTGTTGTAGTGGATTTTCAGGTTGATCGAAAAACTGCTGCCTATGAAGCGGAGTACCTCTAGGGTACTACGCCTTATCTCGCCTATAATTTTCTCTATGACTTTTGGGAGACATGAGGTAAGGCTAATTGGGCGGTAGGATTTAGCCTCATCGGGTGTTCTTTAGTAATGGGTTTTTCAGTTTTGCTTTTGTTTTTTTTAGTAGGAATATTCATAGATGTTGAGCCTGGGAAGTATGTATTTAGCAGCAGACTAAGACTTTCTTTAAGTTCCTCTGCATAACTCCCAGGCTTTTAATGAGCCCGATGTTGTTGGAGTTGTCTTTGGACAGCACTTTCAGGAGCCTGGCTGTTTGGGTTGTATTAGTAACTCCCTCATAGAACAATCTCCATTATTTTATTTTCGATTTCCTCAACTCCTTATTATACTCCGGCAGTGCCTGTCCATAGGCATCCCAATTGCTTGTTTTCTTTGACTGTTGAAATACTTCGATTGACATTGTTTGATTCTTAAAAACTCCTCGAGATTAAAATAGCTGTAAAACTTTTTTTATAAATAAAAATAAAATTTAAAAAAATTGCATCAAATTGAGCTAATTATTTTTTTTTAATTATACAATTCTATGTGTTGCCATCTTTCAAAGCAAAAATTACAGTTTCTTAATAAAAATTTTAATTGTTTTTATTATGGGTCATAAATAATTTATTATCCTTAATATTTAGAAAATGTAAAAAAAAATCTTTGTAACAGGTTTTCAATTGTTTTTGTTTGATATTTTTAATCAATCGCCAAAACATTATTTAAAAAAAACAATTTTTAAACAATTGCTTCTTATAATATAAACTGTTTAATTATCTCTAAATAAAAGTTTGACGTTTGACAGTAAGCAGTTAAAATTTGTTGCTTGTTAGTTTATGGGTGATAGTCACCGCTTTATAGCTTACAGTTGAATGTTAAAATCTGAAACTGTCAGTAAAAAATATTGGGCTTTAATTCTTAACACTTCTTAGTTTTAATGTCGGCATTTGCAGTTTAAATTGAATGTTGAAAGTTTATTCCGCAATTTTACAGTTTAAACTTGACAATTAAAAGTTGACAGTTTAAAGTTTGATATTTTTTAATTAACGATTATTACTTGTTATTTGTTGGTACAATTAATAGTTAAAAGTTAAATATTGTAATTTAACAGAGAATAAGTGACAATTAAAATTGATTTTGACATTTGACAGTTAAAACCTGATGATTAAAAAATTGACAGTTAAATATTTGACGTTTCACAGTTAACAATTAATACTAGTTAGTTGTTAGTTAATAGGTAACAGTCAAGTGAAAGTTAAAAATTAATTGTTAACTGAAAGTTAAAATTATTCTAATATTTGACAGCTAAAGCTTACGTATAAAAGTTAATAATTTCCAGTTTAATGTTTAACATTTGAGAGTTAACAATTTACTTTTCAGATGACATATATCTAAAAATTGAAAATTTAAATTTGACATTAGACAGTTAATACTTTTTGATGATTTAAAAATTTAATTATTAATATAACTATAATTATGTAACTTTTAACTGTTTTTATTAAGCAAGTTTAGTAATATTTTTTTGATAGTTTTCATTTGTATATTAATTATATTTTAATTGTATTTTGAAATTTATATATTTTTTTTTTTTAATTTTGGAGGCGTTTACTTCGTGGTACATTTTCGATTTTTAAATATAGAAAACACTTAACTTTTTATACCACTTATATTTTATTTCTGACTAGTTTCAATTAGAAGGTAATCATTATCAAACTGTATATTTTTTAATTTTTTCAAATTTATATTTATTTATTCTTTTATCGATTTCAATCTTTTTACTGTTTCTAGCATTAAACTAATGTGTATTTCTATAAACTTTACAACTTTTGTTTTAAATAAAATTGGATTACTTTTTTCAACTGTTTTTATGAGTATGGAAATAACACAATTTGGTTTGTTTCACTGTTTATTTATTTAAACTGATTAGTTTCGACAATTACGTCAACGATAATAATTCTTTGATAATGAGGTAATTGTAATATTACAAAACGAGTTACATGAGAGACTAATTCAAGAAATGTTTTTATGACATTTTAAATGGTAATTTTTTCTTCGTATAATATTATTTCTTGAAAATTGTCTTTTCGTAATTAGTAGGGGTTCGTTTTAGTCCAAACCTATATATTTAAAAAAACTGAATGTTTAGTTTTTAAGATCCTTAAAGTTTTTTGTTTCTTAAAGTCTTCTGATAAATACTCGGAAACTGATTTCATGAGAATGTGTCTTAAATATTTACACTGAATTATTACTTTTAGATGTTGCATATGAGCAATCACTTCCTGATTTAGACCTACTCTTGCGTTCAACAACTTCATATTCTTGTAATTAGTAGTTAAACAAAAACCTTTTAGAGCATATATTAGTCATTAATTACAATCCATATTAAAAAGGATGTAAAGCAATGCGCGCATTAACGAATGTCCTGGATGTATAACAGAAGAAAGCTCCTTTCACAAGAATTGTTCGTATTTGCGTGATATTCTAATAAAGATTTACACCTTGTTTTCATTATTATCAAATTACTAAGAAGACGTACACATCAGTATCACTTATAACAAACCCGCGAGTGCATCTGTGTGGTTATCACCTCATGAATCATGCATACATTATCTACGTTACACTAAACAAGTGGAGCATGGCATTAATACCTTTAGACAAATCGACCGTTTAATTGTTGATAATAAGCAACGCGGGAATTAATTGCCACTAATAATGCATCCAAGACGCGGCCTTGATAAGCTCTGCAAGAAGAGAATTGCGGTACATTTTCTCTTCGCACATTAGAGCAGTACACCTACTGGAATGTGGATGCGTGATCGTTTCCGGCAATTTTCCGCGGTCGCTCCCGGAGTAATAGAAGGGAGAAAAAAACCGCATCTATTTATTTCGCACAATACAGCACGGATTCAGATGTTGAGGTATTGTTGGTATGCGGCGTATAATCGTGAATGGTTTCAGTTCATTACACGTTAGCATAAGCATGTAATGCCCTCGCGGTCTAAACAGAGAAAAAATATTTGTAGAAAGTGTTCAAGTGGCTTATCAACACCCTCTGATCACTTTAGGGGAAAAGTATGAGAAAGCGTTCCATATAACATTCTCTAAACGGACCAGATGGTCAGTGGTGGAATGATGTTTCCTAAACCCGGAATGATAAGGAAACCATGATTGTTGACCATTTTCTCAAAAATCTTACTCAGTTTTCTTATCGTAAAAGTAACTGATCTCCTGTTTTCATAAAGTACTTGCACAATATTTATGCGTTACTGCACTGTACACGGCGCCATGATGAATTCGCCATGTGTTTAGATACCAAGTGTTAAAGTACAAACTTTCAACATTCCTAAAACGAAACTCACGCTTGAGTAGCAAAATTATAATCCTTTCCAGGTTTAATACTTCTCTCTAAATTGAGGTATAATGCCCTATAAGATTATATAAGGAGGAGAAGAGTCTTTACTAATATTAACAACCTCTTTAAATTCTTTTATTGTAAATGGATTGTTATAATCTCTGCTGAGAAGTCAATTGGGGCTTCTAGCTCTCCCTTACAATACACGAAGTAGGTTAAACATTGGAAGAACTCTATGTGTTGAAGAAGTCCGTTGCTAGTTCTTACGCTATTTCAGGCTATCCCACTTGCGCGGGTCGGGTTAATGCCGGCACTGTTCACATTGCCTAAGCATAGCAAACTACGACTACGACACCCGTAGTCATCATCAACCTAATGGTAACACTGGCCAAACGAACTAATTTTACCGGGTTATGACCCCCAAGCTCTCGAACTACAATTGGTGTTAAATCCGCGAGATTCCGATACTTCGCGATCTTCATGTGGTGTCCGTAGTTGGGATCCCCTTGCTTCATTCTCCATTTCGTCTCTATCCGAATACTTCTTCCCTGCACGCACAACAACGTAGTGCCACTAGAGTATTGACGGACATATCCAGGAAGGGAGCAGGCAACCCCGCCGTCTGGCAAACATCTACGATTGTGGCGTGTGAAACCGTGTTGAATGCCTTCAATGTCCAACAACACCACGTGAAGTGTTCGGCAACGACGACGAGCCTCGCTTAGGTTCGACGAGAGGACGGATAGGTTCTCCGCCACCCCATCGGTTCCATTGCCGCTCATCGACGATATTAATATGCTGCATACACCTGTCCAGAGCCGAGATAGGTCGGTAGTCCAGTGGATGAAGACAGTTCTGGAGAGAGAGAGTTCGGGGTAGACGTTGCCAAGGAGGAAGATATTGAATAAAACCGCGTCCATAGAGTGAGGAACTGACTTAAGAAAGTCAGGATGAATAATTATGCCACGACTTGAAGATCTGTCCATTATACACTATCTTGTCCGTTCATATATAGCTAGCATAAGGTGACCAGAAGAAGAATGCAGAAGGTAGGAAACGATGGGAGAACAAGAGGGGAATGTACGGTTTTGGGAGGCCATATGGCTATCTGCTAGGATATGAGTTTTCTATTATTGTTGATAATTTTATAATGTTAAACTTTAATAATAACAAATACCTAATGAGAACTGATTATCGAAAGCTGCTTATGAAAGTTTGCATTCTTGATCAGTTTTCTCTATAATAACTAACCCCCTCCCCGTCCTCAAACGTGTCCCGGCTTTACCAATGTTAAAATCTGGTCACCTTACCCTAGCAGTGTGAGATTCTTTCTAAGGATATTATATTCTCTAAGTATTTAAATTCTTCTTAAGGGTGAACTACGTTTCTTGAACACATACATAGAAGGAGGTATATTTTCTTAAAGTGATCTTCAACTCAATAATTATTATTTTAATTATTTCAATTCTAGGACATTTTGATTCCAACTCATTGATATAATCTAAAATAATAACAACAATCATGACTATAACATCTGGAATAAAATAAAGTAGAAGTACTACATGAACAATGAACTCAGATGAAATGGGATAACAAATTATTTTTTCCTTGTCGGACCGAAGGTAGTTGAATTTAGACTCTTCAAGAGAGTTTGAAAGTATTTCCAGCGTCTGTTTTTTACAATTGGTCCTGTGCGTTGATAATTGTACCCCCTGTCAACCTCTGTTTCGCGTATATCCGTCTAAGATTCTTTTTATCAACATGTCATTCTACTATAAATGCAAAAGAAAAAATGTTCAAACTTTAATGAATGCCTTAAATGTAAGTCTGCCTTCCATCAGAGCTGTTTAAATTGCTACAAGAAATTTGGTCTATTAGCTTACACTGAAAGCCAACTTCAAGAATGCTGGGGGTGCACAAAAAACTCCCTTGATATTGACAATCCTCCAGCCGATTATAGGACCTCCTCTAACCCTGCTACCGGCCATGAACTCGAGAGAGCCAACCTTGAACCCTTGGATATTATCAATACAAATACGTTAAATTTTAATATGAAGCACAATATTACTTACACTGACTTCACTATAGCTAAGTTATTTCCACCCATTAATCTAACTACTCAAATACGGGAAGCTGAGATGGATTCTGCAAGGCGCATAACTGTAAACCGCAAGAGCGGTAAACAAAACATTAATTTTAATGAGTAATCAGACGATTGAACCCTCAAGGCATCAACTAGTTTCGGTAAAAAATGGCGTTTCGTATCAAGACTCTTTGCTGTTGAAACAAATGAGTTCGTAGTTCAGTAAACCTTGCTTCTTTATTTCACTTAAATAGCCATTAATTTTTCCTAAGCATATTTTTAATTCATTTCATTTTAATGTCCAATGTTTGTCTAATAAGTCAGATAAATTATCAGGCTATTTAGTAAATAGTAATAAAGAAAAGGACTGTAACTGTTACAGGCCTATTTCAATTATTCTCATAATTGGTAAAATTATGGAATTGTTAATAAAAATCAGGTTGGTGTCGTTCTAGAATAAAAATAAAATACTTTCTGGTTGCCAATTTGGATTTAGGAGAAACAAAAATACTGAGTTAGTAGCTGACAGACTGCTTAACATCCTCCTTTCTAATCTTAATCATATATCAGTCACACTGTGCGATTTATCAAAAGCGTTTTACTGTGTCGACTATTCCATCCTTTTACAAAAGCTTGAAGCTATTAACATATGAGATATACCATTACAGTTTTACCTTCTAAGTACGACCTAAAAAACAATGTGTCTATTGATGATACTTAACTTCATAAAACCAGGAGAAGCTATTTTATTTGTTGATGATACAATTCTGATAAGCTCTCACGTGAATATGATCGTCATCAGAAGAATGACTTCAGAAACCAAAGAAAACGCATCAACATGGTTTAATAATCTACAATTGAATTAATGCAAAACGCAGAGATTAATCTTTAACTTTGAAACACGAGATACTTTAGGCTATAATATTAATGTATTAGGCATTGACAACAAATTAAAACGGTGTGACTATGTCACAGCTAGCAAACAAAATTTCAAAGTCTTCAAACATTCAACATCCTCAAAGTAGACGGTGAGCAAAATTAAGAAACTATATTCTACACCTGGCAGAAGATTACAAAATTAAAATTAAATAAAGCTCATTTGATTTTAATCAGTTGGCTTTGCCGCTTCATTTTTAGTCTTTTGGTTTCAATTATATTGTGATGTCTTAAATTATCAAATCCCTTCTTCACATCGCGACAATAAATAATACTTTTCAAATAATTTAGTGACTTGTGTATTTGAATAAACTCAGATGAAAAGCATTTTAGAGAATATTTTTAGAAATATTTTTACTAGATATACCGTGATGTGGGTTTAACGGTAGTAGCAACATTAACTTTTTGTAATGTCCAAAATAAAATGTAGCAGCGAGGAAATCAATTTCCTTCCAGTAATGTGAGAAGAGACGATCATAAAGACTCACAGGAAATTTTTTACTTAATGAACACAGAATCAATGTGCAATTACTTTAACAACCACCCAGGCATGCAAAAGCATAATATGCATCCAATTAGATAATGTTCTCGAATGTCTAATTAAAAATGAATGTGTTTATAATTAATCGTTTACGTTTACGTTTACGTTAAGGCCGAGTTGACGGTTGTGTGGAAATATTTTGAAAATTTAATAATTTCGTATGTGTGTGTATCTGCTTGTGTCGTAGATCACGCACGATCACTTCACCAGTAATGACACGTTACTGACGGTTTTTTCTTCCTTCCTCCTAGGTGCAGGCGAACCGCGTCTAAAACGATTAGATTAGTTCACGTCTCCGCAATGCTGCGCGGTGCGGATTTAATTAGTTTGGTTCTTCACATCTTCTTACATATTGTATCATAACGTTGCTTTTATTGCGTGGTATGGAATAACAATTAAAACTAATCTGTTTCTTCTGCCGTGTAATTCATCTTGAAATGTAATGCCATTATGCAGAGTATTGGGGCGGAACATTGTGAGATTCTTTTTTTTTACTTTTAAGATGTTACCGTATTGGACGTGAGGTTTGAAATGAGTTTTTGTATAAATTTAATTAAATTATGATATAATGGATTTTTGAAAATAGTGCTAGTGTTATTATTGTTCTTACTTCTTATAGAGTTTCTATAATATACAAATGATTATAAGAATTAATTGAATAATAAAGAAACGCAGAAGTATTAATATTATCTCATACATAGTTATAAAATTAAAAAATTAAATAAAGATTTTTTCTTGGGTAGACTGCACGGTCATCTGCCATCAACGATTGTAAACAATAAAGAATTAGAGGTTAATTCATATAAAAATGTTTCACCACGCGTTAAGTGAGAATTTAATTAATCGTATAGCAATAAAGAAATTATCTTAATATTTCGTTTTGTGTAAATGTATGTAATCAGTTAAAGGTAAACGTCCAGGAATAATTAATGGAATCGTGCTCACCTTAGCGGGACCCGTCATCAAATTACCTTACCTTTTCCTAATTAATTCCACGACAAGATTATTTTACCATTAGGTGGCTCAGCAGAGAGATGACATACTTCCGATTATTAATGCGCCCATAATGTACGTCGATCGCTCAATTTATTACTAATTAATTACAACATCTGTTCAGTGCCCAACAATGAATGTTTATTGGATAGAATGTACCGTTCATTGTTTCCTAGTTGGATATCCAATTTCGTTGTGAAGATTTGTAAATTATACGCATTAATTGGATAATTTAGTGCTGGTGACAAATGGATGATGTGGGATAATGATTTATGCATTTTTTAAATCTTATCTTACAATATCCCATTATGAGTTAAAAGAATAATTACTACACTTATTTCTGACCATAATTAGGAAGTAAAAAAGTAAACAATATAGCGATTCTCCACGCCTAATTGTACACACGAATTTACATCTAATGGTTGATTCTTTTAACTTGCTACATTTCTTCACGTGAGAACGTACCTGATCTTGTAAAGCAAACAAGTTCACTATTCCCATTATTATGTAATTATTAATCATGCGATCATTGCAAACGTTACATAATCATTCATTTCATTCGCGTAAATCTCGGTTCTGCAAAAACAAAAGAAATAAATATCGACTAAAAATCCGGAATCTAAAGTATTAGCGTACACGATGAACGCACACGCCTTTTTGGTCGTAAACGGTGTCCTTCAAGTACCTGGAGACCTTCTGTTACATGTTGTCTTCCTGCGTAGTAGGTGAGTTTATTTCTGCCCTACTGGGATTCTCATAGGATCGTCTAATAAAACTTAAGAGGAGTAAACCTCTCGAAAATATGACGCGGTGTCTTGGGAGTCCTCAAACTGTTAATACTCGAATAGAAGCGCCAGCACCCTTGCCTCGCTTCTTTAAGAGGCGTGAAGAGAAAATTAATGTAGGTAATGAGATGTGATAGTACGTTCCTACCGCGTTACCTCGCTTCTGCCGCCAAAAATTTCGAAGATATGTGCTTCAAGATGTGATGGTCCAGCAATATGCACATGTGGCAAACTACTACATGAGGAAATTGACTAAATAGAACTGTTCACATGCGTAAATCGTGGTGAAAACTATTCCACTAGGGAATAGTCCAATATTATTGTTAGAATTATTAACGCAGGTGTTGAGAACAAGAGAAAAAATAACTTATTTTGAAGCCAAGAAAAGATTATCACCTCCTAAACCACCAGTAACAATAGTGTCTTACGCATAAGCCACACTAAATGAAGCTACAGTAGAAAATATAATCTCGTAACTTATACCGATACTGAGGCAAATCGTTAGTGAAACTTCGTGATGAAACCGCTATGTGGCGAAACATTTTCCGCAGTGTTTTGATAATTAACTGTGTACATTCTCAACCAGAGCGTTTCATAAAAACAATGAAGAATTCTATGGTAGTATAGAGGGAACAAGTAGCGAGGGTATCCTCAGTTCCTCAAATAACTTAAACCAAAATTTTCCAAGACACCTGCGATGAAAACCACGTAATAGAAAAAAATATCAGGAAAATTGGAACTAAATATCAAATACAAGACAATAAACGGTATCAGCAAGAATAAGGGTAACAGAATACTATTAATAAAGATGGAATCCTGGATAGATAAACAGGAAATAATGAAGAAAAAAATTAATCTAAGGGGAAGCAAACTGTTTATAGAAAGCGATCTAACACGAGAAGAATAAAAGCCGAAATAAGAAAAATAGGCAAAAATGAAACAAGACAAAGTTGGGACAACGAATAGGACGAGAAAGAAAATGGGGTAGTCGAAAAGGAACCACAGCCAAAAAAACGAAAAATAGAACAAATCAAGAAATGACCAAATCAGACGACGAACTGCAACGGAAAAGGACAATAAGAAGGAGCAAGACATAAATACCATAAAGAGATTATTGATAGTAAGCTGTAATGTGCGGACAATGCTAGAAGTAGGGAAAGTTAATCAAATAGCAAAAATCATTAATAGTTACGAAATAGAAATACTGGGTGTAAGCGAAACAAGATGGCGAACTAGAGATAGAAAATGGGCACAAAATATAATATATTCAGGCAAAAAGGATGAAAAGGCCAATCATGAGTACAAAACTGCGATTAAGTTAAATAAAAAACAAAACCAGTTACTTATGGAATTGCAAGCATTTTCAGAGCGAATAATCACGGCAACATATGCATTATAAATGCTTACGCACCAACCAAGAGAAAACAGTTGAAGAAAAAGGAGAATTCTATGAGCAACTATAAAATACACTGCAACATCTCAAAAAGAAAGACACCAAAACAAAAAAGACTATATACCAATCGAAAAGAAGTGGAATAACATGCTTCTAGATGCCTGAGCAATGAGGGGAGCAGATTGCAACTCGGACCACATACTTATAAGAGGTAAATTCCAAATCAAACTGGCTGCAAACAAATCCAAAAGAGTATGGAAGGAGAACTACCATGTACATTGGCTAACTAAAAATCCGGACCTAACAACCGCCTACAAACAGCTGCTAAAAATGGCATGGGTAAGCTAACAAATGAAGAAAGAAACTTAAACCAACTATGAAAGAAATTAAAGTAGATATAGAAGGAGGCTACATGTAAAACAGCAGGAATGAAAAAGAAAAAACACAAATCGTAGATAAAGAAGAAAACTCAAACAGAAATTACTATCTTGTAACAAAGAAAAAAAACTGGAACAGCAATACAAGTTACTAGACAGGAAAATTATAAGAGCATCAAGACGAGACAAACGAAAGAGCCTCGAAGAACAACTAAACATGGCAGAAGAAGCGGCAAGCAAAAACATAAACATAAAAATTAATAATGCGTCTATTGAAGATGGATTTTGAAGATTTTAAAGTAATCCCAGTTGTGAATATCTTTTACAAACATTCTAAACAAGGAAAGCAATTTTATTTCCTTCAATAAGTTCTGATGTCATTTTGTTTCTGACTACCAAACCGCAATTTTTATATATAATTGAAATCTAAAGGTACGTCCATTGAGGATAGATTTTGAGGTTTTTGAAGTAATCCCAGTTGTGAATATTTTTTACAATCATTCTAAACAACGAATGGAATTTTTTTCCTTCAATAAGTTCTGATTAATGTCATTTTGTTTGTAAATACTGAACGTCAATTACTTTACATAAAATTTAAAAGTACGTCTATTGAGGATGGATTTTGAGGACTTTAAAATAATCCCAGTTGTGAATATTTTTTACAATCATTCTAAACAACGAACACAATTCTATTTCCTTCAATAATTTCTGAATGGTGTCATTTTGTTTCTGACAACAAAACCTCAATTGTTTTACCGAAAATTTAAAAGGGCCTTTATTGAGCATGGATTTTAAGAATTGTAAAGTAATCCCAATTATGAATGTTTTTTACAATCAAACGAATGCGATTTTATTTCCTTCAATAAATTCTGAGTGATGAAATTTTGTTTCTAATTACTGAACCTCTATTGTTTTTCTTGAAAATTGTGTCCATTTAGGATGGATTTTGGGTATTTTGAAGTAATCCCAGTTGTGAATAGTTTTTAGATTCATTCTAAACAATGAATGCAATTTTATTTCCTTCAATAAGTTCTGAGTAATATCATTCTGTTTATAACTACTGAACGTCAATTGTTTTACATAAAATATAAAAGTAGGTCTATTGAGGATGGATTTTGAGGTTTTTAAAGTAATCCCAGTTGTGAATATATTTTTACAATCATTCTAAACAACGAATGCAATATTGTTTCCTTCAAATAGTTCAAAGTGATTTCATTTTCATTTCCAACTATAAAACCTCAATTGTTTTATAGTGAATCAGGAGATAGACATGGACACTGGTAAAATAACAGAAAACGACGTAGCAGAAGCTGTTAAAATACTAAAGAGAGGGAAAACACCAGGCATAGTCAGAATCATATATGAAATGTTGAAAGCAGAGGAAGAACATACAATAAGGATGTTTGAACAAAATATGGACAGAAGAAAATATACCAGAGGACTGGAAGAAGGAAGTTATAGTCAGAATGCCAAAGAAGGGCGATAAGACAAGATGCGAAAATTGCAGGGGTATTACAATAAACAAGAATAAACAAAATGCAACCTAAACTGAGAGATAACCCAGCAGGTTTCTGGCTAAAAAGATCATGTATAGACAATATAACTACTTTGAGAATAATTGTGGACCAGGCTATTGAATGGCAAAAAGAAATTGTAATTTGCAATTTTAATTGTGATAAATGGTGAACTAACACGCGACATCAAAATAGAATCCGACAGACAAGGCTGCAGCCTATCACGTTTCTTGTTCTTAGTAGTCATCGACGACGTTATGAAGACAGTGGTAGAAAACAAGACGGGATTAACGTGATTTGGGACAAAGTTGGAGGACCTCGAATTTGCAGAAGACATTTGTCTACTCGAAGAAAACAATAATAACATGAAAGAAACAAGAAAGAAACAGGAAAAACTAATCCATGAAGCAGCAAAAGTTAACCTAGAAGTAAATGTGAACAAATGTAAAATGATGGGAATACATATCCAATACAAAAATAAAACTTGGAAAGGCAACAATAACCAACAGATGCATTCTGTTACCTACGACAAGTTCTAAAAGTCATCACCGAATAATATCCTTTTAATTTATTTTTCTAGTCATTGTAAATTTGTTCTCATTAATCGTTATAAATGATCGTGTCTTGTGCCTTTTCTTAATTCCTTTATCAAATCGCAAAAGAACTGGAAATCATCATATACATATTTATAAAATACAACCCTTTGAATTTGTCTGCAGGAAACTCACTTCACCCCAAAAAAGACATTCTCTCTTAGAGGTAATAAATTCCTTAGATGTCAAGGTTGGTGTCACTTCTTTGGCAACAGAAATTGACAGGGAATAGAAGAGACTTGAGAGTAAGCTGAACGCTGTAAAGCTCTCTGTGACAACGTAAAAACCGGTTATACTTAATAAGAGTCTATAAACAGGTTATCCATTCTATTAACCTAAATGATGACAAAGCAGTATTCAAATGAAAAACTTGTCACAACCGTATGATGCAGAGACATATACTCAAGCAACAGAAAAACAATACCGTGCACACAACTTTCGTGGTGGAACATATCGGTAGGTTGAGCTATTGCAGAGAAGAAACGAGCTTTTGCATGAAAATTTAATCATATTTAAACAAATCATGAAAGAAGTACATCTGCAAAAAAGTGCATACTTCTGAAGTAGTAGATGCACTACAACATAATTTTTCTAGTCCAAATAGTTCTTTCAACTATTGTCCTGAATTCATGCGTAGGAAAGGCGAGCTAAAAATCCCACTAGATTTCACTCTAGAAAAAAGAACCTAAAGAGTTAATTGATATTAATAATTGACAATTAGACACTAATATCAACTAATATTCCTTGTATAGTTGCCAGTTTACAACCGACAATAAGAGTTATAAGCATAACTGTCAGATTACCTGATTATAGACATATGACAGTTATCAGTTAATAAATGACAGTTGGTAGTTTTCAAAATTGACATCTGATAACATTAATGTTTACAACAAACAGTTGACAATTATTAATTGGGTAACAGTTATTAGAAAAAGTTGACAATAGGCAAATAACAGTTGACCATAATTAATTAAAAGTTAGTAATCATTAGTTGATGATTAATAAGTTAAGGTTTATTTTTAATTGTTATCGAGTTACTAATTGACAACCGACATAGTTCTCAATTGACATGATAATCAACAGTTACTAAATGACAGTTCGATAGGTAGTAGTTTGGTATATAGTTAACACTGATACCTAAGAGTGATTAATTGCCAAATTTGACAAGTTAAAAATATATAACCGACAGTTAATATAATATAAAAATAGATAAATATAAGTTGTTAGTGGATAACAGTTGGTGGTCATTTGGTTGAGAATTAATATTTCACACTAATATTTAACTATTTAATAATTAACTAGTTGCTAATGAGCAACCAAGAAAGTTTATATTTTACACTGACTAATTTGACAATTGATAATTGACAGTTAACGAATGCCTTGATAATTGACATCGAATAGTTGACAACTTATAGCTGACCGTTCACAGTTATTAGTTGACTGACAATATACAGGTCACTTGTTTATGGATAAATAAAAATTGACTGTTGGTAGTTTTGAGAATTGTCACCCGATAAGTTAATTGATTTCCACCGATAGTAGACAATTATTGGTTGGTTGTAAACTGATAGTTCATGGACAAGTTGACGATAGTAAAACAGAAAAAAGATGCCAGATGAGAGATGGCAGATAACAAATCGCATACGAGAGATAACAAGGAACAGATTAGAGAGATTACTAGAGGTCAAGTGACAGACGACATATGCCAGATGATTGACAGAAGACAGATTACACATGCCAGATGCCAGATTTCGGACGACAGGTAACAGATTCCAGATGAGAGATGACAGATAAAGCGCAGACGAGAGATATAAGGGGAAAGATTACATATGACAGATGATAGACATCACAGATTGCAGGTGACAGATGATACATGATAGATGATAGACGAAGGCAGATGAGAGATTACAGATAAAAAATTAAATAAAGGTTTTAAAAAATTGTGGGCAAGTTTCACTTGAAGCGTTTATTAATATTGTCAATATTTACAATAACAATTAATTTGAAAAATACTGGTGGTGTCACATGCCAGATGACACATAACGGATGCCACAGAGAGATGACAGATAACAAATCACAGATTTCAGAGCTTACCAGAGACCAAGTGACAGATGACATATACCAGATGATAGATGACAAATGGCAGACGACAGAGGACAGATTATAGATGCCAGATGCCAGGTGCCAAATTTTAGGCGACAGATGACAGACGCCAGATGAAAGTTGACAGATAACAAATCACAGACGAGAGACAACAGAGGGCAGATTACATATAACAGATGACATTTGATAAATAGCACATAGGAGATAATAGATAAAAAAATCAATAATACTATATTAAAAGAATTGTTGGCAAGTTTTACTTAATACGTTTATAAATAATTAAAAACAAACTAGTGGCAATGCCAGAAGCTAAATGACAGATGACAGAAGGCAGACAAGAGACGATAGCTGTGTTGCGACTTGTATCTGATATGTCACATTACAACCCTCATAACCACAATTTATGTATGGCTCTGTTAAGAGCAATTAATACGTCGGGGAAGAATTTACGCTATTTCCATAAAAAGTGCGGGACGACCCAACCCACGACCACAAAGGGCCTAGCGGGTATTTTCAACATTCGGAAGCCATCCGAGGACGTGCGATGGGTGTTTTGGCAACGCCGTGCAGATAAAATTTTCCGCAGTAAACCACCACCTACCCTTGGGCTAACAAACTCCACCCCTTTACGTGGTGTGCAGAAACCATCGCTCAAAAAGAAGCAATTCAGTTTGAAACATCAACAACACCATCGGCTCTTACGCGAATTTTAATTGTACATTTTGTAATGTTTGTTATCAATATACGTATTAATTTAAATGTGCGTTTTTTTACATAACGGCGTAACAAGCTGACAACTGACAAATGTTAGATTGCAGATAATAGGTAACAGATACCAGACAGCACTTGACAGATTGCAGATGGCAGATAATAAATGACAGTTGACCGTTCGCAGATGATAAAGTGCAGATAACAAATGACAAACTGTATATGAATACAGATAACAGACGCTAGATAAATGCAGTTGGCAGGTAAAAAAGTCAATAATTGTAAAACCGACAAGCGGCCTTTCTCACAGCAACACAAAACAAGGTGGAAGAAGTTCTCTACTTGTACTTATTCCAGAAACACAATACTAACATCTAACGCTTAAGTTCCCTAATAGTGTGTTAATATATCCAGGTCAAACCTAAAATTCCTGACTGGTATTCTAACTGGACACTGTTAGTTAAAGAAACACTTTATTGAAGGAATATCCCAACTGCAGAGAGTGCAACGAGAAAGCAGAATCTTCGAAGCAAATCCTGTGCTACTGTCTCGCTTCTAAGGAAGATCTTGCTAAGGACAAACCGGCCGAACTTGGAGGCCTGTTTCCTAGCAAAATCCTCAACTTCATCAAAGTAGTAGTGAACCTGGAGAGCTAGTCCTTCCATCACTGAGGCTGTCTAATATTGTGACATCACTTCGTTGCCCTCCCTTTTTTCCGCATGCGTATAGAAACGTTATCAAATATTATAATCGAGTAGGCTCTCTAAGTAGTCTACTTAGACGACAAAAATTGAAAATCAAAAAACGCACGCACCATCGTTTCTACAAGGTTATGATGGCTCCTTTGCAATTGTTTACAATTGACTAGGATTTGCAATATTATTTCCCACGATAGTGAAATGGGCTACATTGATTATAGAGCCCTGCAGTATACAATTTGTTTGTAATTAGAGAAGATAGAGTAAATTTCCTACACGTACTTCAAAACTACTATATGCCAGAAAGGACTAGATGAATAAATTCAGACGGCCTCTCAATCCATACCGATGCAACTCTTATGTCATATCATAAGCTTCTTTTTAATCAAAAACCATAGTAACTGTGTGTTTTCTCTGCAGAAAACCTTCTGTACAGTATTTTCTATACGGGCCAGATAGTTAATAGAGGAATGAGGTTTTCTAAATCCAAACTGATAAGATACGATTCATTCTCGTGACTCGAGATTTCATACCAATTAGTTATTGACCTTTGTTTCGAGGACTATCTGAATGTTGCATGTTAATGAATGTGGGAAATAACTGAAAGTAAGACTCGGATCTTTTCCTGGTTTAAGATGATGCACTATGGCAATCGGAATGATAATCTATATTTCAAGATTGTAATAGTTATGGGCTATCGAGCTCAAGAAACAGAGCTGCGGATTGGCTTTCTTAGTGAAGGAGGATATACCTGAACCATGCCGGACTGATGTTGATGATGAGCGTTTCCCCTAAAACTGGATATTCCATTATCTGCTACATTTATGACATAGTTACAAGATGTAAGAAGGAACTCAAACGTAAGGTGCTTTTCTAAAATTAATTGTAGAGCGAACAGAAAGGTTTTACTGCGGATTTATGGATGGGAAGTATATTTCGCTAAGTCCTAATTTGATACATTATGAAGGTATACGATACGCTACTAGAGTTTTTAGAACCACAGCAGTTAAAATACTCTGATATGATGCACTACTGTACTGTTACTACCAATATAATACAAACACCTTCACCCGGTAGTACATTCCTCATCATATCTGATTCACTCTCTTCCCTACAAAGCATATTCAATAGCTAAAACGATCTTATCATAAATAACTATGCTAGAGAGTTGCAGATTGAACAGAGCAATCAACTCTCTAACAAAGTGGTTCTCTTCACCTATGTGTCATCACACGTTAGAATGACGGACAACGAGATGGGAGAAAAAGTTACCCATTAGGCAGCTCACGCAGATCACGTTGACCAAAACTTGACCGGTGACGAAGCACCCACATATAACACTAATCACAGCCCTCTAACAGTGAGGCACATAATAGAGGAATGTAAAACCTACACATGTCAATGTAAACAACTAAAGCTCTAAGGAAATATTGTATTTGTTTCTCATTTATAACTTGATGAAACATTATGTTAATAATATATAATTGATTAACCAAGTGAATTTTTAATCAATTCCAAGCAATAGATCAAGATGTACTAAAATAAACAGCTTAACTAATCTGAACAGTTTTTAATTTGTCATTGTACAATTTCTAGGTTATTTTTTAACCTTGATAGCCTCTTACACGAACCCGGTCGAAAATTTTATTTTTGATAAATGTCTTTTTCTTATTTGATTAAGTTCTAGTTATTTATATTTTTGATTTGTTGTCTTGCCATATTCATCAAGCCACGTGCTATGAATGACGTTAATATTGTAATATAACACAAAAAAGAAAGTAACGGCTAATGATCTTAGCAGCAGTTGCCGCAATAATATTATTTTTACCAGTATTATTATTTATTAAAAATCTTCATTGTATATGTTAAACCCGTGTTAAATTAATATAGTAGCAATTAGAAGCAACACAGTGTGGTAACAACAGCGTAACATCCTCACGCTCGTCTAAACCTTCCTCGTCGATGTCACTGCCTCATAGTGGTTTAGTAACAAACAGTTATATAATTAATTTAAATGGAAATAAACTAAACTACAATAGTGTAAACGTCATCATATGAGGAAGTGCCATCTCAGATCTCATTTACAATCTCATACTAGCGAATAGTAATTTAAGAAAAAAAATAAGTCAAATACGCTTAACGTTTAAGTACTATTCTTAAGTACGTTGGGAGATTATTCCATGATGTATATTCTCGGCGTGAATTTCCTTATAAATGAATGGACCGCGGGGTTTTATGTTTTTTTTTTCGTCCCGTTCATGTTGCGATCTTGCGCGGGTGATTTACTTACTGTTATAAGTGAAGGCAATACCTTGTAATTTCGCTTTATTTTCGGTCCGTGGTTTTTTACACAAATTGCTGTGTATAAAATTGAAAATTATATCTGAGGCGTGTATTGGACGACTTTCGATCGCATGCAAAAATTATTGTTCTAATCCAAGTAGAAAGTTGTTTTAATCCTATTTAGAATTTATTAAATTACATTTACATTTTTTACATTTTTGATGAACGAGCATAAGATAAAGATAAATAATTTTGTTATCCTTTTCTATTTGTATTGTAAATAGAATAATAAACTTTATTTTAAATTATTTAATACTAAAACTTTTTAAAAACGTAGATTATTTCCCAAAAAACCAACCGATTTTTGTTTAAGAACAGTTAAAAATTTAATCGAAACATTACGTTTCGCTAAAACGGTTTAAATTTTACTTTAAGAAAACAAAAGTAATTTGATAATAAAATATAAAATGAATAGATTGGAATAGAGAGCAACCAACCAACCAATATAAATATTAAATTTCAAACTAAATAAAAACAGTAATTTCGGTGTCAAATATTATTTGAAAAATTATAATAACAAAAGTTATGGTATAGACATCGAAAATACTACCAATAAACAATTTCAGAATGTCTTATATAAGGTTGATGAACATTCTGTATTACTTCATTCTATTTTTAGCATACTAAATGTTGACCTTTGATCATAGAAACAAATATGTCTAAAATTGAGCAGTTAACAGTGAACTACCAAAATATCCACAAGTAACAACTCCGTTTAAGAATGGTACACAGATCTGACAGTGCAGCAAGTAATAAATCTAGATCTATATCCTCATCAGTTAATCATCCTACTGGTTGTAATGCAACTCACTTTCCCAAGTAAAATCCTAAGAAAAATACAGAACCTCCAAATAAGGTCATTATTCAAACAGAACTGTGAGTGATAATAATTTTACTGATAGTGTTACAAACACGTTAATTTCTGCTGAGAGACTCTAATTGATAAGCGCAGTTCTGACTTAACTGTTGATTCTGTTCAAAATATGCTCAACATTAAAGATTCTAAATTATTTGAATTCGTTCGAAACGATGATATATGTTCTTATAAATTAGGAGTTAAAGAATCATTGGTGAAAAGTCTGCTAGATGCATCATTGTGGCTTGTCGGCGCCGCTCTTAAATAATTTTTTCCCGGTATGGATTTAAACCATTTACAACTGGAAATTTTGCCAAAATAATACATTCAAACGCAAAAAAACTGAACGATATTACAGTATACTACCAAAATGCTCAAACCTACATTACGTGGTTTATATTACTCACTTTTGTCAGAGGATTATCTAAATACTTACAGAAACCTTGAGCATGGAATAATTTACTTCGAATTGTTTGATAAAAGATATACTGTTTATCGTACTGATCGCTCTTCAGTTAGTCTCTGAAATCTGTGCGAAGTAGGTGTACTTATCACTGTTTCAAATATGTTAAAATCATTTATTATTGCTATAAATAGTGTTACAGAGGAAATGTGGGTTAAAGTAATAATCAGCAATCGCAATTGTGTATTTGATAGCGTATACAGGGTAGGATTCAAAAGTAATGAGCCTTCATTTAGAAAGACAGATTTATTGAGCCGATCGGTACAATTGACTAATACTATTTAAAATATTAATACACTTTTGTAGGCAGCTTTCCATGACTCAAAAGATACCGCTAAGGCCTGTTCCGGGATGGCTACAAAGGATGCCTTGACATTTGCTTGGATGCCCTCGATCGAGTCGAAACGTTTTCCTTTCAGCGCTGATTTTAAGCGCGAAAACAAGAAGAAGTCAGGAGGCGACACGTTCGGACTGGAGGGAGGCTGGGGGACCTCAGAAACGTTAACTCGGACCAGGTAGTCGGTGACGATGAAGGCGGTGTGGCATCCAGCTGTCCTTGATGTCCCTTCGCTTGCGCGCGACCCTCCTTTTCAGCCTTTTCAGGACTTCCTGATAGTAAGCAGCGTTTACAGTCTGCCTGGGGGGAACAAACTCATAGTAAACGGTCCATTTAACTCCGATAAATGCGATGAGCATGGTCTTCGTCTTCGATTTGCTCATTTGCGCTTTCTTGGAAAGGAACTTTTTCACTTGAGAATGTGACAGACATTCAGTTCCAAACGCCTGTTAAAACTTTGCAACGTTTCACTTGCCTAATCGAAAGCAAAATTTGATCGCGTATCGTTGCTCTAACGAACTTTCCATTTCGACGTGTCACGCACCGCCGCTGACATTAAGACCGATGCAACTATTCCGAAAGTTCGGAGGCAAGGAAGCTAACAGCCCCCTTCATCGTCGCTGTCAAGCGAAGTGCGCTGCTAGATGCGCACGCGTCAGTATAAAGTAAGGCTCATTACTTTTGAATCTTACCTTGTATATTCCACAAAAATCTGGAATGGAAGTTTATGAATCCTATTTGAAATCTTTATCTAATATATATGCTGAAACTCCTAAATCAAGATGCATCATAATGGGTCTTCGACAAACAGCACCAACACAAAAAATGCAATCGAAAATGCAATGCGTGAAGTGTACGCTTTTAATGGTTTATCACAATTTAATAATATGGAAAACGGTTCTGGAGTAGTGCTTGATTTGTGTTTTTCATCGTTACCTATTAAATATGTTCTTGAATGCAAACCCTTAATAACCTGTTATGCTTATCATCCTTCTTTGGAAGTTATAATTTCATGCGTGCACTCCGAATGTCCAAATTCAGATTTTATTGTAGTTTATGACTTTTATCGATAAATTGGAACAGAGCATTCCATGATATTACTGATGTAAATATGGCTGTAGACGTATTTAATACTATATTGTTCGATTGCTTTGAAAAATTCGTACCAAATAGAGTTGTAAAGGAATTAAAATTTCCATAATGTTTTAGTGTTGAACTTCGTAAACTAATGAAACCAAAAGGCGACGCGCATTAAAACTTGAGTTGTCAAATCTACAGACGAATTATTTGAAATTGTCTGTACTTCGAGAAATATGTAAAACGAAAACTAAGCTATGTTATGATAGATATATTGCACATGCGGAACAATCAGTACTCCATTAGTAAAATCTAAATAAGGTTCTTGTAAACTTCTATTGTGTTATTAGACGATATTCAAGCAATTAATGGTAAAAGTATGGTATTCATTTTTCATCTGTATTTAATGTCCAACGTTCGTTTCAATGTGTTGTAGAATTTAAGTCAAATATTAGTTTTTCTGAAATGAACATATTTTCATCTACGGTTCAGTTAGTATGTTTAGGGTGCGATTGCTCACTGATGCCATTCAAAGCTTTATATACCTTCGTATACATTATTTTTCATGTCATTAGCACGTCCTGTAAAAGCCCATTTTTAAGTCAGGCCAGAAAAGCGACATTAAACATTATCGCTTAATATGTATACTGTATACATACTTGAATCACTTATTATTAAAAATTTATCAAGACCTTTCAAAAATATTATAATATCTCAACAACATATGTTCAAGAGTAGACACTCTGCTGATACGAATTTTTACTTATACAAAAAATGCCATGCTATTTATATGGACTTTAGTAAAGCCTTTGATAATGTTAAAATACAACTTCTAGTAGCTAATCTGGCGAAGCATTGCATTTGTGGACCATTTCTTAAGTGGATCGCTTCATATTTAACAAATCGTACTGAACAAGTTCGTGTAAAGAAATTGTTTGGGCTTAGGAAATCTATGCGTTCATTCCATGAAATGCCGATGACTTTTGTTCATGAGGATTATACATTAATTATATTTATTCTCTAATTGTTTGGTCGTATCTATCGCCTATGGGGTAATGCAGGTTTAAACTTCAATAACAGATGGTTTAGATATAACTCTTCTTTTAAATTATGCATGTTTACTCAATATCAGTTCCTCGTTAAAGGTATTTCCCTTATTGTTGTAATTAATAAATTAATTATTATTTAATTACACCAAAACATAAATCCGGAGACGAAAATATTGTTTAGATATAGGCCAATATCTATAAACTATCGCTGGTGCCTAAATTGTTGAAATATTGCTAACCAAATATGTGACTTCTGTATTATATATCAACATGATTTTAGAGCTGGTAAATCGTCAGCAACTAATCTCTTAATTTATAAATCCTACATAATTGTACTTGCCGATAGATGTCAGGTAGATTCGATTTATACCGACTCCTCAAAGGCATTTGACACCGTCGATCAGCCTTAATTCATAAATTAGAGCTGGTAAATCGTCAGCAACTAATCTCTTAATTTATAAATCCTACATAATTGTACTTGCCGATAGCTGTCAGGTAGATTCGATTTATACCGACTCCTCAAAGGCATTTGACACCGTCGATCAGCCTTAATTCATAAATTAAGTTGTTTTGATGTTTACCCATACTTTTAACATAATATTAACTATGGTATTCTGGTATTTTCACTTATATATATATATATATATATATATATATATATATATATATATATATATGTATATTTAAATAAAGCTTTCAATCGCTTACCACATGAAACCTTAGTCAAAGAACCTAAAAAGTATCATATTAATGGCAATATTATATCTGTTATTGGCTTACATCATAGACAACTTCTTAAGTATGTGGAACATGGAAATCATGTCTCCAAAGAATATCCAGCCACAAGCGGTGTTCCTCAAGGTACCAAGCTGAGCCCGTTGCTATTCCTTTTGTTTATGAATAATTCTGTGATATCTTTAGCCGTGATTTTTTATCGTATTTTTATGATGATTATGAGCTTTTTAACTGTATAAAATCTGTCAGTGACTATGATATTTTGCAGGAATATTTGAATCGTTTCAATAATTGGTGTTGCGAAATTGGCCTTGAATTAAATATTAAAAAATATTACTTCATCTCTTTTACGAATAAATTAAATCATACTGCGTATAACTCTAATATATATGGACAATTAATTAAAAGGTCAGAAGAAATAAAATATCTGGGGAATGTAGTTTATTATTAACTACATTTGAACCTAATTTTTAGAAAATCGTAAAGGACTGCTCAAGAATATTGGGATTTATAATAGGAACTAGAAAAGAATTTCAAAATTGAAATACATTGATTACTTTGTTCAAATCTCTAGTCCTGAGTAGGTTGGATTACTGTGTCCTGATTTGGCTACCCACTTCGCAAGTACTCCTAAAACAAATAGAATATGTACAGCGCAGATTTTTTAAATATATGCATTATAAAAAGATAGGACAGGGTATACAAATCAATATGTTTTGAATGAATTTGGCATGATATCTGTGAGAAATCATCAGTTAGTTTGTATAAGGTATACATTTCGAGTACTATGTACTCATTATCAATAGCTTATAACTATATAACACTTTGTTACTTCCTACTTCACTTTTATTTTTAACTGTCAGATGTACATTTCGAGTACCATGTACTCATTATCAATGACTAATGCTTAAAAACTATTTTAACACCTATTTATATACTGACAAGGATTACGGGGAAAAAACGTTAATTATCAGCGGGAGGGATGGGATCGGCATGTCTATTGATTTTTGGAATGAGGTGTAGGACATGATTATCTAAAGGGCTTAGGTCAAAATTTAATAATGTGTTTTTGTTTTTGTACATTTCAATTGCTTCCAACATGTCTAATTTATTTTTGAATAATTTTAAATATAATATTTGAGAAATAATATTTGTTTGTTTTGCTTCTGGTTGATGGGATGTTGTTGGTCCATGATGTGTCTTAGTTTCTTTTGTATTGTCTATGATTCTTCTTAATTTTGGATCTTCTCGATGTACATAATTTTGTTTGGGATTGGTCCCAAAACTGTGCAGAACACATTTTACTTAATTTAAGATGTAGTCCATATGCGTTTAACTCTAGGTTAGCGCGTTTTTTATGTAATAAACCGATTTCACATCTAATGTACTTTGTTCTGAAATTTCTCAAGAATTAGTCCACAACAAATCAAATGAAACATTTTCTGAAAAAGAGATGAATCTTTTGAAGACAGGTCTAAAAAGTGCCATTAAACCGAAGATCATTCCAACAGAAGAATTTGTCGACGACATCGAAATTGCTGCCACACAACTAAACAAAGAAGAGGCTGCTTGTTTCCGTAAAGAAGCAAAGGACATATTAACGAACAGAACAAATACGTTTCCACGGGTACACATAGATAAAGAAGAATATTCTACACTGAAATCGCTAAAAGGTAAAGACTGTTTTTATCTAAAATCCAACAAAGTGATTGTGATTGTTAATAAGTGTGATTATTTTAAAAATGTTAATTTACTATTAGAATCCGTAAATAGACACAAAATACTATCAATAACAAGCTTAAAACAAAATACAGAAAATACACAGAAATAATATGTTAAATTAATAAATACCCCCTTTTTTGAACAGAAATTAAACAAATTATACAAGAAATTTAACCTGCGTCCGGCATTGTATACAAATACCAAATTAAAATTTTTATTAGGAAACACATTTAACAAAATTAACGATATTCACAAATCAGGAATTTATTCCATTAATTGCAATAATTGCAATAAAGTTTATATAGGTCAGACACAAAGAAATTTAAAAACCAGATTTAAAGAACATATTCAACACATTAACAATCAGCAGTTGCTAATCATACCATAAGGACAGGCCATCAATTTTCAATAAACAGTACAAAAATATTGAAACAATCTACAGACTATAAATTAAATATGTTGGAGGCGATTGAAATGAAGAAATATAAAAATAAACTTTTGAATTTTGATTTGCCGCCATTAAATAATCCTTTGTTAGACTTAATACCTACAATTAGCCCCGACTAACACAAATGTAAACCCCTTCTCGGTAATTCCTTAATCCACGTTTTTTTTTTCAATAATCCCTTATAAATACGCCGCTACTTTATTAAACTAGTTATAAGCTATTGATAATGAGTAAGTACATAGTACTCGAAATGTACATCTAGCAAAATAAAATTAAATTGTGATGAAAGAGTTAGTGTTTTTATTTTCCAAGTGTATAAAATAAATCTTCACGTAACTCAAGAACAAAATTCTAGTTTGTATAAGGCACTACACAGCGAATTTTATGATGAAATATTATTATCGGAAATATAATATCATGTCCCCACTATACATATTCGAAATCCTCGAAAATTATTAAAACTTTATTAAAACTCTTAAAGTCATATCACAATATACAACATTCTGTTGATACTTTTGATGTGTTTAGCCGATAAATTGAACAATTATAGCGAGTTGATTCTATAAAAGATTTAGGCTTTATTTTTACTTCTAACTCATTTCTTCAAATATATATCCAATATAGTATTATTGCTTAGTTTTATTTTAACTTTTCAAATCATTTAATTCCTTTATCTCTTCCCATTATCTCTTTTTTTCTAATACTACCTACAGTGAAAGTAAATTTAAAAAAAACAACATAACATAAGTACAAATAATATATTTACTTCTTTAGTTAGAAAAATACGAATATATTTGTATTAACATTGTGATGACAAAAATATTACCATCTTGAATGTGGTAATAACGCTTTTATGAATGAAGACCGCACAATTTTAGAACGCCTATTTAATGATCACGCTCCAGAGGTATGGAAGCATTTTAGCTGAATTTATGGAATGTCATGTTAAATTTATAACCCATCGATTTACGTGCAACGGATTCCATAGCCTAGAGTTATGATTTATGCTATAGTTCTGAACGGTATTTATACTCCGTCGATATTTTATATTTTGATAAGGAATTTATCATATTTAGTATCTGTATATATCTGCATTTAACCGCATTATATACTGTTATTCATAATATATTCTAATAACTACATTACAATTATACGTGCTACTAAATTATACATAATTATAATTACTGTAGCAATGCAGAAAATAAAAATTAAATCTAAAACGCATTTATAATATAATACTGAAATGTTTAGAATAATAGTTTTGAACACCGTTTAATTTAAATTAAACTAATCTAGTAGAATGAATGTTGTATTCCTATCCTGATAGGTAAATGTAATATCATGTCCTATTTATGCATTAGTTAGACTTGGTTATAGGAAATAAATTATTAGACAAGATGTAGCATTAATTTGAGTTGGGCTGTGATCCTCAATTAAAATATCACGTAGACTTATTTTTATCAAACAATTGATAATGGTTACTTTATTCTCGAAATATACATCTAGTTATAAATAAAATAGTGCTTTAATGAAAATCCTATATTCTTATTGGGTGGTATGTTTGGTAATAATAATACATTTATAAACTATCTCTCATCTAAAACATTAAACTATTGATAATAAGTACATTGTACTGGAAATGTACATCTAGTAAATAAAAATTTACTTGTGTGACAATTTTACTAATAATCTTCACGTCACTCAAGAAATATATTTATTATAATGTATTAGATCGTTGTAGAAATTAATAATAACTAAATTATTAAATCATCTCTCATCTGACACTTTTTGTAACCCTTATTAAAAATTCATATCACTTAGAGTTTATTTATTCTAATGAATCTGATTTAAGATAAACATACCGGCTATCTCTGAAAATAAGATAAAATAATTGGTTAATTACTCTACTAGAAAATACCTGTCAGACAGCGTGCAACACAGGAATAATCAAATGAGTTTTATAATTGAATCAAAGCCACTCTCACTCTCGCATTCTCGGGAATGCAAACGGACGTTAACTTATTTACTCTCCGAGCGACTTGTCTTGATCCTGCTGGCATTAGTTCGTTGCACTTGTGTGATGCGTGGACAAAAATTTTATTTCCACTCAGTTACATGGGGGGAAATTATACGCAGCCCTGGAAAAATCTCGCTCGCAGAGATGCAGAACTGGATTCGCGGTAATTTGCTGCGTGATGGGGATTCCGCGGCATCGCCCATGGGTTTTGAAGCAGTCGAGTTTATTTTAAGAAATATTTCTATTTCTGGTATTTTGATAGCGGTAATTATATTGCGGAATATTTTTCTTTGCACTTCTCATTAATAATATTTCCAAACTTCTATCCATGATAGAAATTTGTTCTTGAGTTACGTGAAGATTTAATTAATTAATTAATTCACTAACACTTTCTCACTAACAACAAATTATTTGTGAATAAAGTGTAAGTGTTTATATTTCAAGTTTATCCATTATTCTGCTTTAAATTTTGTAATTTGTGGGTTTGCTTCTTTATATCCTTCGAGGTTCGTTATTCCTTTAGTTTGCAGATGTTCCTTCCATTCAAGTATTTTGCCTTCTATTTTCTTCCACCATTTAGTTCTCTTAACTTTCATATTTAGTAACAGCTTCCTCAATCCGTTATTCTCCTATTTTAGATGTACTGCAGTACTCCTTCGCTGTTTCTAGTATAATTCTTTTGAATGTCTCCCATTTTCCTTCCATTTCCCATTTTTCTTTGAACTGCCTTTAATATGAATTTTGATATTTTGTTTGTATTTGTACTACCTTTAGTTTACACTCTCTTATCTTTAATTTAACTTTTTTCTCATTTTGTCTGGTTTTCGTCTACCTTTCCACGCCATGTCTATCCTTAGCTAGTGGTGGCCATTTCCTATTTTAGCCTGTCTTTTCATTTTCATACTTTGAACGTTCTTCCAATTATTTTTGGTAATTTGATAGTAATTTTTTACAAATCTTTCATTTCTGCCTGGTTGTGTTCTCAGAAATGTCTTTGTGTTCATTTATTTATTTTCCACACATATCTGGACTATTTCTTCTCCATTATTATTTCTAGTCTCTTCTTCTTTGCATCTTAATTTATTCCATATGCTACAACAAATACCCACCTTTCTTCCTCTATTATTTTAATTTCTATTTTTAACAATCTTCCATTTATTAATCTTATCTTTATTGTCTTTCATTTCTTTCTGGATTCCCACACTTCCTCGTACATTTTTTATTTGCTAAACCTCTGAAAATATTATCCAGAATCCTCTATGTATTCTCTGTATTTCTTTTCTTTTTGTTTCAGTTATTTCCAACATTCCTATTTCTATTTTCTTATTTTTTCTACTTGTTCTACTTCTTTTCTTGTATAACTCTTCATGTTTGGTACGATTATTCTCATTTTTTAATGTCAAATACATCTCCAAAAAAGGGGCTAAAATAGCATATTTGCTCCAATGTATTAGAAATAAAGAAGTTAGAAGCTGTCAGAATATCTTACTGGTCAGTGGATGGATGTGGGCCTTAATGGAAAAACACTGGAAACCAGTGAACTTCGCCCGTGATCCTTGCTGTCAAAATTTTTGTACGTGTTTCATTTATTTATGTATTCTTTTGTAAATATGTGATAAGAAAGAAGAGCAAAGTTATAAAGAATACAAAATTATCTCGAATCCTTTTTGATGTGTTTTGTTTTCCCTTCTCTGATGATTTAT
This sequence comes from Ontholestes murinus, assembly GCA_963969525.1. Classification (NCBI taxonomy): domain Eukaryota; kingdom Metazoa; phylum Arthropoda; class Insecta; order Coleoptera; family Staphylinidae; genus Ontholestes; species Ontholestes murinus. Next base: position 73,079,934 of record OZ018388.1, read on the forward strand.
TTTCCATGTCCATGTCTTTAATCACAAGCTAATGATTTATTATCTTCTTTTCTGTACGTTGTCTAATTAGTTTTTGTTGTGGTGTTCTCTCTTTCTTTTTACTTTTGTGTTTACTATTTTTGCAATTATTCAAGAGTTCAGAGAACTTCAAAATTATCAAGAATTTTAGTATTCTAGAATTTTAGGAAAATCTGTAACCTCAAAAAAGCTATTGAAATAATCTAAATTTTAGAATTAATCTAAAAGTTTTGAATCTAAAGAATTCCAAACCATTATTCTGGCAATTTTAGAAATTCTTGCTTTATTAATAGTTATACTACACATCAAAAATCTGTAATCTATAAAATATCAATTCTAGAATTTCAGGAAACTTTACTATACCTATTAATTTTAAAAAAATACTAAATTTAGTTTTGCAAACATTAAATTATCAATGGTTCAAAACTCTGAAATACTTTTAAATATTAACCGTGCATTTTTAGAGATCTTAATAAAGTTAATATTTATAATTTTAGAAACATTTATAAACTAAAAAAAATGAATTGTTACACTTTCGTAGATGTTATGAATCTTAGAACATCAAGAGTTTTGAAGAATATAATTTAACACCTAGAAAATTAGAATTCTATGAAATTTAAACTCTGGATCTCAAGAAAACTTTGGAATTACTAACAATTTAAGGGCTCTAGAATTTGAGACAAACAATTTAAGTGCTCTAGAATTTGAGACTAGTCTAAAAACTCTAAATTATTTCTCAAGTAATTTATTAAATATAATAAAATCCTTCAGTTCGTTTTAGAAAATAAACTAATAATTTAAAAATACGATAACATTTCGTGAATCTACAACAATAAGTCTTACTAAGACTATAAAACAAATTACTTGTTTTGAAGTCTTAGCAAAACTCATTGTTGTAGATTCACGTAATGTTTTCGTAATTTTAAATTATTAATTTATATAACTTATATTAACATTTTTTTTTCAGTTTAGAAAGCTAGGAATTTCTTAGGTTTATTAGGAATTTGGTAAACGCTTGATTATTAATTGTTTCAAAACTCTGAAATATCTGAAAACTTTAAAAATCTAGAATTCTTTCAAATTATTATGAATTTGAATACTGTAGAATTTTATATACATCTTGAGACTTGAAAAATTCAACTCTAAACATTTACAAAAATTTTGTAACCTTGAAATATTAACTCTAATGCTTTAAACATCATTGGCATTATTATTATTAACAACTATTTTCTAAAACTGAAGAAATTATTTAAAATCTAAAACTATTCTAAGAATTAAATCGGATTATTTTATATGTTCAGAGATTTTTAGCGTAATTTGAAATTTCAAAATTTATTAATTATTAATCTTTTACTGAAGAATCTGCAAACTCTAGAATAACAATTATAGAATTTCAGAGAAGATTAAAATTATTAAGAAATTTAGCATTCAAGAATTTTAGTAAGATCTGTAAACTCGAGAAAGCTTTAAAAATAATTTAAATTTAAGTTTTCCAAACAATTGTTTTGTAATTTTATAAACTGTTTTAATACTGTATGAAAATATCAACTTTAGGAAACTAAACAAGTAAAGTAAAGAATAAACTGTGTGTTATTTTCACACCTATTAATTATGAAGAATTTGAGTGCTTTAAAATTTTTAAAGTGTCAAAAAAACTATAGAAATAATTTAAATTTTAAATCAATAACAAAAATTTAAACAAATTATTCTGAAAATGTTTAATAGTGGCATTTATTTTGTGGTGCATCTTGAATATAATGACAAAGACACGGTTACTTTGTTTTACCACTTTATTTATAGTAAAGTGGCAAAACAAATTCAACGTCTTCTTCATTATATTCTAAGAAAAATCAGTTTTCAGTAAACTCTAGTATCATTTGATATTTAAAAATTCATCATTAATTATTAATACACTGAAAATTCTCAAATAGGTATTAGAGAGTGTCAGAGTCAGTTAAATTTATAAAGAATTTCAATATTCTAGAATTTTAGTTAAGTGTGTAAACTCAAAAATGCTTTAGAATTGATTTTAATTAATAATTTTTTTATTGTTTTGAAGTTTAGGAATTCTAACAATTATTATTGCAATTTGAGAAACGTTTGCATTGCTAATGGTTCTAAAATTTATAATACTTAAAATATCAGGAAACTTTGGAATTATTGAAAATTTTGATGCTTTAGAATTTTAGAAAAATCTGGAAATAAGCAAAATAAAATAATTAAAATTCAAAACTGTTATTAACTACCCAAAAATTCAAAAGAAATATTAAATTTAATTTTGTAAACTATATATTATTAATAGTTCTAAAATACCGAAAATTATAATTTATTAATTTTACACTTAGAGAACTTTGAAACTATTAAAAATTTTAATACTCATTTAGAAATATTTGGTAACTCTTTCTTAAATGTATTCTGAAAACATGATCTCCAGTATTTTGGAGATCTTAGGTTTCATTCAAAACTTTAATACTAACTAATACTAATATTTTATGCCTAGAAAATTTATAATCTAGAAAATATCAATTCAAGAATTTTAGGAAACTTTGCAGTTATCAACAAATTGAATGCTCTAGAATTTTTTAGATTGTTCTGGAAACTCAAAATAACTTCAGATATAATTTAAATTATAAAATTACCATTAATTATTTCCTAAGAATTCCAACAAAATCATTTAATTTAATGTTATCAAGGCTTGCAATGTCTGATAACCTCAAAGTTTCAACTACAGAATTTTAAATATCTTTACATTCATTAATGATTTTAATTCCGTATAACTTAACATACATCTTGAGACTCTAAGAAATTAAATTTGGAAACTTAAAATAATAAAACTCTATGGTTTTAAAGATCTCAGGTATTATTTATACATTTTTTTAGTTTGGGAATTAAAAAAAAAACCTGTAGAATTAATTGAAATTCAAAATATTTTAAAAAATTTGATCAAATAATTCTGAAAACATTAGGTTTTTGGAAAACTTGAGTATAATATGAAAACCATAAAATAATAATCAAACTCTATGATTATTATTTTATGGTCTTCATATTATACACAAGTTTAGACATTTAAATTATTAAGAATTTTAGTATTCCGGAATTTATAAAAGTCTGCAAACTCAAAAAAGAGCTATAGAAGTAATTTAAATTCTAAAACTTTTCTAGAAACTTTTAAACCTTAGAATTCTAAACAATTATTTTGGCAATTTTGGAAACTCTATCATTGTTAATAGTTCTAATGCTGTATAAAATCTGTAATATATGAAATATCACATCTAAAACATGAGGAATCATATTAAGAATTTGAGTGCTTTATAATTTTAGAAAAATCCGGAAACTTAATTAAATAACCTATGGAATAATATTATAAACTACCTAATAATAATAAACACTACTATATTCAATTTTGCAAACCTTTGATTAATAATAGTTCTTAAATCATGTAAATGCTTGAAACTTTAAAATATAAACTCTTAATAATTTTAGAAAGTCCTAACATTTTTCTAAATATTTAGAGCCTTAAAACATGAACACTACTGTCCTAAAAATGTATGATTTCATGAAGAACTTTAACATATAAAATTTTAATCGAAGGAATCGATCAAATATGGCCTCTAGAACTCCAGTGTACATTAGAATTTCAGATTATTTTCTTAACTCAAAATAACTTCAGAATTTAAGTTTAAATTATAAAATTATTATTAACTAGATTCAGAAGTACTTTAAATTCCAAAACTTCTCTAAATGTTTTGAAACTTAAAAATTCTTGAAAATTATTTTGGAAATTTTACAAACTCTTTCATTTGTATAGTTCTAATACCATAGAAAATCTATAAACTATAAAACAAAACTCTGGAATTTCAGAAAACTTTGGAATTATTAAGAATGTGGGTGCTTTGGAATTGTAAAAAGTACTGTAAACGAAAAACAAAACTTAGAAATAATTTAAATTCTAAATCAATTGTAACTACGTAAGTTTAAAACAAATATTTAGAAACTCTTATTTTATAATAGTTCGAAAGATCTGAAATGTCTGGAAACTAAAATATTAACTCTGCAATTTAGTAAAGATTTTAATAACTTTGTTACTTTAAAATTTTCTGCAAACTAAAAAAAATAAATATTCAGAATCTTGAAATATAACTTTACTGTTTTGAGAAACTTTGGTTTTATTAGGAACTTCAATACTGAAAAATTTTATTCTAGAAATGCAGGAATCTATAAAATATCAACTCTAGATTTTTAGAGACCTAACGAATTATTATTGAATTTGAAGCAATCAAATATTTAGAAAAGTCTATAAACGCAAAAATGGTTTAGCTGTAATTTAAATTTTGAAACTGTTTCAAACATTTTCAAAATACTAAACAATTATTTGGGCAAGTATTTAGAAACTCTTGCATTGTTAATAGTTCTAATAATATAGAAAATTTATAATATGAAATATTAATTCTAGAATTTCAGGAAACTTTCGAATTATTAGAATTTGATGCTTTAGAATTTTAGACATGTTTGAAAACTCAAAATAACTTAAAAATAATTGACTTCCTTAAATACGAATTTCGAAAAAAAATATTAAATTAAATTTAGAAATTCAGCAAAACTTTCATTAATAATAGATAGAAAAACCATGAAAAGTCTCTACAATTTTAGTGTTCTTAAAAACTTTAATACTCTCGTTTTAGAAACATCTGTAGACTAAATTAAAACTAAACTAAACTTACAATAAACATTTTAGAATTTATGGAAGATTTTAATTATGAAGAATTTTAGAATTCTAGAATTTAAGAAAAGTCTGTTACTCGAAAAAGCTTTAGAAGCTTAAATGTTTTCACAATAATCTATAATCTACGTAATACGTACTCCAGGATTTCAGGACATTTAAGACTTTTAGAAAAGTCAGGAAATTCAAAAATAAAACTTTAGAAACAATTGAATTTCTCTAGCTTCTATTCTAAGAACTTCAAAAAAATGTTAAATTTAATTATATCAACTATTGATTATTAATAGTGCAAAAACTGTGAAAGGTCTGGAAATTTAAAAATGTTAACCCTACGAATTTTTGAGAAATTTTTAAGAATTTTAATACTCTAGTATTTTAGAAACGTTTGTAATCTTTAATAAAATTAAGAACTTTCCTAAATATATAGAATCTTTAAACATCCGCTCTAATGTTTTGAAGTTCTTAGTTTTATTAGGAACTTTAATACTAAAACAACTTTAGAACTCCAGGAGACTTTTTAGTTATTAACAATTTAAACTCTGGATTTTCAGATAAGTTTGGAAACTGAAAATAAGTTTAGAAATAATTTAAAAACTACTATTAACTTTTTTCTAAAAATTGTGGTTCTTAAGAATTCGAATAAATGATTTCATTTAGTGTTATTTACGATTTTGTAAACTCTAAACTGTTTGGGAACTTAAACATTTCAACTCTAAAGTGATAAAGATGTTTGGAATTTCTAAGTCAAAATTTTAACTCTAAGGTTTTGAATTAAGAACTGTCATAATTTAATATTTTAAGTCTAGATAATTTCGAATATATGAGATATGAACTTTGAAATTATTACCAATTTGAGTTCCCTAGAATTTCAGATTTATTTGGATACTCATAATAACTCTAAAAGTAAATTAAATTTTAAAACTGCTATTAATTATTTTCTGAAAGTTTTGAAAGCTATAAATTAAAAGAAAAATAGTTTTTATTAATTATTTTGCAAATTTCGAAATATCAACTCTGTAATTATTACGAATTATAGAGACATGTAGAAAATTATTAATCTAACATTCAAAATAAAAACATTTTAAACACAATTAAATTACGGTTAAAGAATTTTTAAAACTCAACAGATTTCAAAAATTATTTCAATTCTAAATCTTTTAAAGTATTTTCAGACTTAAAAATTTAAAAAAAAAACTATGGTTTTATCAAGGATTGTCTAAACTCTTGAATTATTAATAGTTCTAAAAGTCTAAAAGTTTAAAAACTATAAAATATCAATGTTTAACATTTAGAGACCTTTAGAGTTACTAAGAATTTTAGAAAAACCTAAAACTTAGTAAAACAATTCTAAATTTTAAAAAAACATATTTTGGAAGCTTAAAATTTTCAGAAAACTATAGTTCTTGAATTATAAAAACTTTTATATAACAATTTAGAGAATTTTAAGCATAACTGATGTTCTGTAAAGGGTTTTCCTACAAGTAAAACCGGTGAAGTTACTCTACTGTTATATTCTTTGATGATTTAGTAATTTCTTGAAAAACTCCTTCTTGAGAAGGGTAATCTGATACGGTAGTTGATTGAATAGCAAGTGTATTTTATATGATATTCTGCAAAATTGGTCCTACTAACGAGTCGATTAGTTTTTGTTTTCATTAATTTCCATTTTTGTAATATTACTCAAGATATCTGTGATTTAGGGATGATTGGATTTTAATTGTAAAGCTGTGATTCTAAAATCCACCAAAAACGATTCTAAACATTGTTTTTGCTTATGTACTTCGAACTACCGGTTGTTTCTAAATGAATATCTAGGTCACGATAGGAAGTCACAGTTACTTCTCTAAAAAAAAATGGCCCAAAAATATAAACAAAATAGAGGATTTTCGCTGCAATTGTACCATCTTGTTAGTATTATCTGAGCTACTTTTTTTTGCTACTAGCGCCCTCTAGCGCATGCGCATACCAACAAAATCAGAAATGTTTGAGTTGTTCTCTCATTTCATGAATTAATTATGATTTTAAGATTTAACTAATAAGTACTACACAGCGTGAAAAATCCGATATTCATTTATAACATCCGGTGTATTTCTGCTACCTTTAAAATCCGACAGCTTGTTTATATTATTTGCTAGTCTTACTTACACTATCTCTGCTTGGAATATGATCATTAATTAATGCAAACATTTTATTTAATTATGTAATGTTTAAGAAGTTAAAAAGTTATTTCTTCAATGAGAAACGTATTTTAAGTCGAAACTAATGAACTAATTAACATGCTGAAGGCATGACGGCTGTGAGCGCATAAAAATTGTGTTCGGGCGTATTCACTTCACGAACTAATAAATGCACTTTCAATTACGATTTAATGTCACGGTAATTTTTATAACTGTGCTCTGTTCGCCGTGAAGCAGAAGTGGATTAAGAGTGGAGTGGAGAGTGATCGCGAGAGTGAATGCTAGTGCATTACAAATTTTAATTGACCGTACCCAAAGACGCACAGCGACACACATATGTATTCATTTCGATGCATCGAAATACATATCATTAGAGCTTAATTAAGTCAAGGTATTACTCAGGATTAGTACATGCTGAGAAGTATTTCCTTCTTGTACTCGTTCGTTTATGGACGACGGCAATTATATTAATTAGACGTTAATCTGATAATATTTAAACAAATGTGGGAAAGTTATAAAATCTATAATTACGAGGGTCAATCAATTGCAGAACATTTGATGTTTTCATTACCGTTTTGTGATTTATAGATTATTACTAATTTACACTAACGGTTTTAATATTACAGTCCTTAACATTTATTATATTTCATTTGATTCAGTATCAAATAAGTAAATAATTTACTCATATTTTAGTGTGATGGAAAAATATAAAAGGAAATTATTATTCACGAGGATGTATGAGTAAATGCGGTAGAGCGGTAAAGGCTGATTACTGTATTATAAAATAAAGCAGGATGAGGAAACCCACTAATGATGGTTATTTATCAACATTGTTGCAGAACAGCGCCATGCGTATATATTTTTAACATCATTTTTATTTATTATCATGTTATTTTCCTTTGAAATTGTTATTATATTAATTTAACATAATTGTTATACGATAGTATCTCAAAAATTTAACTGTCATTAAAATCTCAATAAAAGCTTTAATTTAAACCTTAATTTGAAAAAGACATTTAGATTCAAAGATAAAATGTGCAGGAGTTTTTTTGTGTTAACCTAGCGCACTGTTGGCCTACCTAAATGAATTTACCCTGGGATATATTAATAAATGAGACACAGTACTCCTGACTTACCATAATACAAATAATATTGGCCTAGCGTTATCCTGGCATAACTCAATGATTCGCAAATTAACTCAGGACAACTTTACGGTTTATTGTGGTAGGTTATGGGTATGAGTATAGTTAAGAAAAGAAAAATCGGATGAGTCAAATAAAATTGAGATTATTATTCATAAATTAATAGGTACAAAAAGGGTTGTTATATGACAAATGGCCTACGGTCGATGATAGATGACAGATTATATAACTATTAGATAATAAGTGACAGCTAACAGTGGCCAGATTTAAAAAAATGATGAATGATAGATGACAAATGTTATATTATCAATAATTTTAATACATGACATTAGATATTCTAGATGAACATTGATAGTTGGCGGAATATTGCGTATGAGTGATGATAATTAACAATTCATAAGATCAAAAGTGGAAAACTCGACACATGATAATTATGGAATTAATTAATGATATTTATAAAAGGCAAATACTATAATATGACAAATGGCATACTAGATGATAGTTGATAGGTAAATTAACCCGTGATAGATTAGGGATGGTAGAGGATAGATGGCATTATAATTGACAGATCATTGACGATTGTTAACAGTTGACATAATGATAACTGTTAAATGAAACAATGTTAGATAATATATGATAGTTAAAAAATCAACAGATGATAGATGCCCGATTATAAATTATAAATGACAAATGCTATAATATCAATATTTTGTGACAAATGATATAAATTATAGTTGACAGTTAGTAAATTAACAGATAGTTGATTACATATGTCAGGGGGAAAATGATATATGATATTTGAAAGATAATTGACAAAAGTTTACAATTTCCAAAATGGCAAATCTGTTAAAATAATAATAGCTAATAGATGGCAGTTAAAAAATTAACAGATGATAGATTCAAGATACCATATCTTTTAAGTAAAAGTGTACAGGGTCTATTATGAAAGTAATGCGTATGCTTTTATTGTGACGCGACTATCCATCGCACCGGGGTAAAATGGTTCGGGAAATGTGATAAAGGACCTGCCCTTCCAATGCAGAAGGTCGCCAGTTTACTCTGAGCTGAGTTAAAGCTTGAACAGCGATACGTCATCGTTTTGTGTGCGGCTTGGGAATAATGCAACCAAAACATTTCAGATGCTTCAAAAGGCCGTCAAGGATTGCAAGATTGCAAGGTCATAGAAATGGTACAAGGCGTTCAAGGAGGGCTTTTAGTTTTTTCGAGTTGGCTTCCTGGTATGGCAGACACGTTTCCGAAAGTGTATTGATGCTGGGAGAGAGTATTTTAAAGAATTGTAGGCATTTGTACTAGTACGATCAATAAATATACTTTTCCCAGAAAATGCGCATTACTTTTATGTAAGTAAGTAAGAATTATATAAACAGATGACAGATAAGAGACGTCAGCTTTCAGTTGACTGATGAAAAATGATGCAGTATAGATGACAAATACTATAATAGCAATAATTTATGTTCAATGACATAATAGATGATATATGACAGAGGATAGATGACATATGATAATTAACATATATTTCACAAATGATTGATAATTGAGAAAATGACAAAACTGTTAAATGAAATAATATAGATTAGGAGAAGTAAAACTCTTGTTATGTTCCATTTGTTTATTTTCAGATAACTGACACGTGTTTCGGTCCTTGCGGATCATTATCAAAGTTAAAACTAAATTGTAAATGAAAAAATACGTAATATATATACAAATTGCTCTAATTGTAGGAAATTCCGGCATTAATAATATTATCGGTACTGACAATTTCATGTTGATTGTTGAGAAGATTTTCGGCAAAAATTGATCGGTATAATTGTGCCCATGTGGTGTCCTGTTGATATGCAATGGTCGGCTAATCCAGTGCTTGTTGATGAGTTTATAATTGCTTTCTTGTGTTCGCGTTCCCTTGTTTTAAAATTTCTTCCCGTTTGTCCTATGTAATAACCCTCGCAATTTAAACATTGTATTTTGTATACCCCTGAATTTTTAAGTGGATCTTTAGTTTCTATTTTGTTGTTGATGATTTTTTGTCCTAAGTTTCTTCTGTTGACTATTGTTACTTTTATGTTGTGTGATAATAACTGTCTCTTAATTTTTGTGCTGGTGTTGTTCACAAATGGTATAACTGCAAATATGCTTCCCTTATTTTCTCTTTTGTCCCCTTCATTGTATAGTAATTCTTTTACTCGTAAACGTTTCTGTTTTTTTAAAATCTTGAAAACAAGGTTTTGGTCGTATCCGTTGTTGTTGGCTATTTGTATAATTGTATTTAATTCCTTTTTGTACGCTTGCTTCGGCATTGGAATTGATAAAAGGCGGTGAAATTCATATATTTAGTGCTGATTTTTTAATCTGGTGTGATTGGAATGAATCACTCGGTATAATTGTATCTGTAGTTGTTGGTTTCCTATAAATTTCATATTGCAGTTTGTTATTTTTAATACTTATTTTTAGATCCAGGAAGTTGATTGTACCATTCTGTTCTTTTTCTATTGTGAACTGAATATGTTTGTTGATGTTGTTAAGTGTATGTAAAAACATATCCAGTTGTCGGTCCGAACCTCCCCATATGCAGAACACATCATCCACGTATCGACACCAATGTATTATATTCATGACCCAAAAGAAAAAGCTGGAAAACATGAAACAAACGCAACACAACAAATGTCCACAACAGAGTCAGTTGATAAATTAAATTATGGTAGATTATAGATAACAGAGGACAGATGACATATGATATTTGACAGATGATTGATAATTGACAAGATGACAAAACTGGTTAATGAAATAATGATAGACAGCTAGATGACAGTTAAAAAATTAACACTTGTTATTATAGATAACAAATGCTATAATGTCAATAATTTATGACAAATAACATAGAAGATTATAGTTGACTGTTGGTGTTGATGATAGATTGTAGATGACAGAGGACAGATCACTTATGATCTGGTGATTGACGTTAGTTGACAATATGATAACTGTTAAATAAAACAATTATAGATAATAAATGCTATTTGAAAAATCAGGAGATGATAGATGAAAGATGGCCTAAATTTAAAAACAAGTATGAGTAAGAATTAAATAAATAATTGATTGATGAGGCTGATAATTGTTGAAAGTTCATCTTCTATATAAATAAAACTATTTAAGTACTTTCAAATATATATTGTATAACACTACAATTATTTCGCCACACTGTGGCTTCTTCAGGCGAAGAAATGATATTTCAAAATGGCCGGATCGGGTATACATACAATGTTTATGTAGGGTGGGTATTAAAAAAAATGTAAATTTAAGAGAGGCGAATATGGTAAGTCGGTTTGGTTGTTGAGAAGATGTCCCGTGAATTTTCTTTTATTAAATTCCATGGATTCCATGATATTGAGTCATCAAATTGGTGGTTGTCTTCAATGAGGTGATTGGAGTATGTAGAATTGTTATTTTATTCGAAGCTGGCTTTATGTTTATGTCATCCCAAGAGAGGAGTAATGAACATAAAGCCAGTTTCGAACAAAATAACAACAATTCTACATACTCCAACCAATAATGATAAAATATAGATGACAAATGTTATGATATTAATAATTTATGTTCAATGACATAGATGATAGTTGGTAAATTAACTGATGATAGATTATAAGTAGTAAAGAACGGCTGATATATGATAATTGAAAGATAATTGACAAATTATTGGCAATTAACTCTTAAATAAAATAATTACAGTTAAAAAATCAACAAATTATAGATGAAAGACAGCTTAAATATTAAAAGAAAATAGTAGGAATTAATTTAATTAGCATATCACAGATAAATGAGGTTAGGTATACGTTGACACATGGAAAATAATAAATAAATAATGACAATTTATGACTAAAAATATTTAAAAAAAGATAGCTGTCACTTGTTAAATAACGGATAATAGATTATAGATGGCAGAGCACAGATGACGTGCAAGATCAATTATAAAACTATCAAAATACTCTCTAATAGCAAAGTTATAACATGCTTTTTAACGATTTCCACGGACTCCTAATGCTTTCCTTTTTTCAGTCAAGGAAACAAGAGATGTCGCACGGAGCCAAGTTGCGTCAAAAAGAGGACTGGAACGAAAGCATTAGGAGTTTGTGGAAAACACACACTATGTGGGCTGGGGGACCACTGAGGTGTCCCGCTAGGCTAGGAAATTGATAACGATGAAGTTCGTGTATCTTGGGATATTGTCATTGGTGAAGCCTGACCTTTCTTTGATGTCAGCCCTCGCGCACGCGAAATGTCATTTCAATCTCTTGAGCATCTGCAGGTAAAAGTTTTTCAAAATAGACGATTCCTTGGATGCCAAGAAAGACAATGAGCATCGTTTTGATGAGAGACTTATTCCCTCGCGCTTCCTTGGGACGGGGGGATAATTTTGTGTGCCACTCGCTGCTCTGCCTTTTTGATTGAATTGGCCTCTGATTACGACAGAGTTAAGAATCAAATCCAAAAAGTCTTGACAACGCGAAACTCAAAGTTCTTTTTTCCTATGCACTGCAAATTTGGACATGTTTATAGTGCCAACGAAATACTGGAAAAGCAGAACTGAGTTCATCGGCGATCTCCTCCCAGCCCTTCTTGTGCTATTTCCCGGACTGGGACCTTGAAATGCAGTCATCCTGAATATTTCGGTTGCATTGTTTCCAAACCTTACACAAACATTGATTGCGTATAGTTGTTTAAACGAAAGCTCAATCACGCCGTGTTAGAAAGTCGAAACATACACTTCACACGGAGACACGTCTTTCCAGTCAGACTGCTCGGAGCAAACTGACAACCTGCTGCATTAAAAGGGCAGATCCTTCACCTCATTTCCCGACCAGTTTTACCCCGCTGAATAATCGCGTTACAATAAAATCATGCGCATTACTTTTATGATAGACCCTGTATACTAATTGACAGATGTGAAATATAACAATGACAGGTAATTGATGTCAAAATCAATAGATATTAAATGAAATTGATATAATAGTTGTTAGTTGATGGTTTTTAAACTAACTGATGATAGATTATAGCTGGCAGAAGACATATGACATATGATAATTGACAGATTATTGACTATAATTGACAACTGACAATATGACAAAACTGATAAATGATATAGTGACAAATAATAGATGTCGGTTTAAAAGTTAATAGATGATATATGACATGTCCTAACTGTTAGAATATATATATATTATATATATAATTATAGTTGACAGATGAAAAATAACTAATTATGAAATTTGGTAAAGTAGAACACTTGTTTTGTTCCATAATTTTATTTTCAGTTGCCTGACACGTGTTTCGATCGGTTAGGATCATTTTCAAAGTTAAACTAATGATCCTAACCGATCGAAACACGTGTCAGGCAACTGAAAATAAAATTATGGAACAAAACAAGTGTTCTACTTTACCCAATTTGAAAATATGGTTCCATCAAGAAAGTAGCGCAACAAGTATTCAGTAAACTAATTATGAGTATCAAATGCAATAGTTTACAAATTAACAGACGATAAATTACACAGTATATGGAATGACATTTAAAAGTTAGTATATAATAAATAATAATTGATTGTTAAACAATTTAACAAAATAGACAGATGATAGATAATAGGTGACAGATGACAATTTTTAATTTTCATTTTAATTTATCAGTTGAGTGCGGTATTAAATATTGTCCTTCTTGTATATAATTTTTAAACAAGACTATTGAAATATTCATAATATAACTAATATACAAATGTAATTTACTATTTAGACGTAAAAAAATTATAGATGATATATGTAAAATTACGTGTAGCAAATGATACATTACAATTGTCTGTTAATAGATGACAGATGACAGCTAAGGGTTGATAGATAACTTATGGTTGTTATAATAAATTAACAGCTGATATAAAATAGATGAAAAAATACGTTTAATAAAGCTATAACTAACAGCTTAAAACTTAACTGAATTTAATACGAATATTAGAGCCCGTATTGGATATTTTGATGATTACCAATGCATACGTGATCACTTTATGTCTTGAAACTTTTAAACTGTAGAATTCGCATGACCACTAAAGATAGTTATTTTGGAGCACACTGGCAGAATTGTTGGTAGCTGATCGACGACCAATTTGGCATCAACGCCATTACCGACTATTCAATCGTGCTCAGAATTTTAAGAATATATCCAAGATCTAATTGCTGCAACTCTAGAGCTAACTAAAACCTAGCTTTTAGCCTCTTCTGTATCGATTTTAAAAAGGCTTCTACGTTTGGTAGACTTATCTTATTAGATTTGCCCTTAAAACTCTGCGTGAATAGAAAATCCAAGCCGCAAATTTTTTTGCACTCAAGTATAAGCATATCCTAATTTAGAAACCAGCAATTGATTACTTAAATTCGGGCTGTCTTTATCAAAATCACTTTCAACGAGTTCGTTCAGAACGCTCTCTTCTAATACAGAGGCAACTGTAACTTCAAATGTGCCCTGTGGTAGAATCGTATTTTTAAAGATGGGCCATTTGCAAGAGTCATAACGATTTCCACTGATAAAGGGTACGGTTCCTGTTTTCCTTTTTTTTCTTCTTCTCTTCGTGTTTGTCGGCGTGAGAGGTCTTATAATGGCGTCGTGTCTTAGTTTCAGTTTCTTTGACTTCGATTTCGGGCTCAGATTCTGGATCGTGTTTTGAGCATGGTTGTACCGAACGGTCTCCTCTAAATCCCCCAAAATCTGAAACATTAACATCCAGAATTAAGTATGAGAATTTTACTTATACCATTCAAGACACACACAAAAGTTGAACTAAAAATATCCTTGCAGAATACTGTAGGTAAAGTATTTAAATGACTATTAATTATTACAAATTATCCATGATCATAATTATGACTTAAACTTTCAGTTTCCATTTAAGTACTTAAATATACCTAAATTATTCAATACAAAAATAAAATAGGCCTAAACAAAAGGCTTGTGGGATACCACTGTAGGCAAAATTTATAATAAACTTTTAATAAAACACTAGCACTTCACAAATTAATTTAATTTTAATTTTATAAATGAACATCAAGCTCAAATAAAAATTATTTCTGTTAGAACAAAAGAAAGCAATACTTTATTTATAAAAGATTACATAGTATATTAATAAATTTTCATAAATATAATGGTTGCGACCGTTACTACGTATTAATCCATACTTACACTGAATTGAAAAATTCACTAATTTTACTTTTTTTTTAATATTTGTGGTTAAAACATAGTGAATTTTTCAATTCAGTGTAACAAATCTTCACGTAACGAATTTCTATACTATTTTCCATAAAAATGATCTAATATGTTAATTTTTTATCAATTAAGCTATATGGCTAATGTTTATGTCTCTGTTTTGCAAAAAAAAGATAATAAACGCAACCAGTGATATTAAATATGTCAAATAAGAAACCAATGAACAACTAAAATTGTCCTTTTTTTTCGTAATGAAGTTTGACATTAAAAAAAACACTTATATTATTAAATTCCGCTTAGTTCTGTTTACACTCTCAAAAAAAAATCATTTAAATATTCGACGTACCTGTAAATTAAAATTAAATTAAGCGGTTAGCAGTAACCATTTAAATAAATTATTTTCACCGGAATGCGCGGTAAAAAAATCGCTAATTAATTTTAATCATCTCAATTCAGACATCGCACTCAAACCGGTGGCGAAACTCTCACTCAAAAATTGAGTTGTTAATTACATAATCGAGCGTGCGTATGTGAGAGAGTATTTGTATGTGTGTGTGTGTGTGAATGTGTGTGCGTGTGTGTTTCAGCATCGTGACATGAATGATTTCGTGGTGCTTATTAGTTGTTAGTTGTTAACTTTTTTTATTTCTTCACAGCGTACGATTTTGTGCTGGGCATATTAATGAACCATCAGAATGTTGTCGTGAATGGACCATGGGCCGACCGTGCATCATAATTAGGACCAGCGTGGAATAAATTAAGGTGTTGAAATTTGAGTGCATATGATGCATTACATTTCAACGTTTAAAATCGTTTTGAACACTGTAATTACTCCAAAAGCTTTGTGAATACTAATTCGTGTATGTATTATTTTATTATATAAACTTGAATATCAATCAAATGGACGAATTGATGTAAGTAACACTGACTATAAATACTGTTCTTAAATTAGTAAGTAAAAAATATTTTCCATAATTTTTTACTTTATCTTATTGAAAATTTATAAGTGCAAAAAAAACAAAAATGTATCCACTAATTTTTCTAAACTTTTTTGTTTTGTTTCTTATTTAATACTAATATTAATAAATATTAATAAATTCTAATTATGAATAATGATTAAATAATTTTAAGTAACGAAGAAAATTGTCACAATCTATAAAAAATATATATAAGAAATCTAAATACTTATATATTTTTTTTATAAATTGTGACAATTTTCTTCGTTACAATTTCAAAAATTATCTTCAAACATTTTACAATTTCCCAGTAATTTTTCTGTTTAGCAACTGTGACCCCATTTTGAAAATCTTTCGATAATTTCTTGCCTAATCTACAAAATTATCTACGAATAAAATATTTTTCTTAAATAATATTTAGTACATTTTCATTTTTTCCTATATGAGATTTGTTTTAGTATGTTTTAATTTTACATATTTTTTTCCTTTCAATGTTACAGAAAATATGATCATTTTTTTGTATTATATTATCAGCTTTTTTCAGGAATCACTTTATGAAATTATAGATATTTTCATTCGGAGTTTTAGAATTTTCCATCTTTTAGATGTAAATGTGGAAGATTGCAAGCATTTTCCAGTAACTCAATATTAGAATTATCAAAATTTTTAAGCTTTATTATATTCCTATTCAATTTTCCAGATTTTTTCA
Source organism: Ontholestes murinus (assembly GCA_963969525.1). Classification (NCBI taxonomy): domain Eukaryota; kingdom Metazoa; phylum Arthropoda; class Insecta; order Coleoptera; family Staphylinidae; genus Ontholestes; species Ontholestes murinus. The sequence goes on from OZ018388.1 coordinate 73,096,905, forward strand.
CCAGAACATTCCTGCAATAATTTTTCTCAATTTTAAGAAATTTTTAAAATGTTCTGATCTTTTACAGTAATATTTCTTTCAAAATATTACAATTTGTTAAGAATTGTTTTAGAGGTTTTTAGGATTTTTCTAGCAATTTCTTTTAAAATTTTGAGAATATTCAAATTTGTTTTTCCAAAAATTTTCTATTATTTGGATTTTTTTAATTTGGAATTTCAAAATCTTTGTATTAATATTCACTAATATTAAAATCAGTGAAATAAACCAAGTGTTTATCAATGTTCTACCTATTATTTCATAATATTTCACCAAGAGATAACTGAGAAAATTATTCAAGAAATATCATTTTAGTCTCTTTTCTAGAATTATTTATCATATTTGTTTTATTTTATCAGTTTTTTTTTCGATAATCTATCTTCTAAATTTGTCCTTTTCAGAAGTTCTAAAAATTTGCAGTGCTTTTTCCTTCATATGTCTAGAATTTTCTAAGACTTCTTTTTAGATTGTGACAAGTTTTTCAATGCATATATTTTTTCAGATTATTAAATTTTTCAGCTTATTCTCTTCAATTGTTTATTATTATTGTTAACATTTGATACTTTCTTGGTTTACTTAGTTACATTTTTTGTAAATTATTTTCTCCAGATTTTTAGAATCAAAATATTAAAAATTTTATAATTAAATATTTCCTTCAAGACCTCTAGAACTCTAAGAATTTTTACCGAAGACATTTTTAGTACTTTTTATTTCAAATTTCTTTGATATTTTAGCTTGTTTTATTCTATTTTCTGTCAATTTTTCTTCGTTATCTCATCATATATTCTAGAAATCTATCTTTTCAGATTTATACATTTTTGTAAAGCGAGAATTTCGCTAAGATTTCTTAAATATTCCTACTTTAGGTCCTTCGATTTCTCTTCAAAAATTATTATATTTTTCAGCAATTTTCCTTCCAGATTTTTGAAATCGTTAAACAATTTTATTTCTGAATCGTAAGAAATTTCTTTAGGTGTTGTTGCTGTTGAGATGGAATGAGAAATCTTCTTAGGCCTTATTTTCCGTTTTTTTTTTGCTGGAGCAGGAGCAGCATTTTAAAAGTATTTTTCAGAAAGTTATTTTAGCGGTTTTTCACTATCTAAATTGTGCGATAAGGTTGTTCAGTTTAAACGTAGAAAATGTAAATTTTTAAGAGTAAAAGTAAAAATTAATATTTTCTACTGCCCAAAATTTTAATTTCTTTTATTTAATCCTCAAAATTGACAATTTTGACATTTTATTATATTTATTATTACATTTTCTATAATAAAAATGTCAGTTTAAAATTGTGAACAGAAAATTTTTAAAATAGAAATATGTCGATTTTGGACAGTGAAAATCAAAATAAATTTTTTCTATTGTCTAAAATTAAAATTTCCGGTATTAAAAACTATAATAAAACAATTTCGCTCTATTTATTATAACCTGTATTAAAAAAATCAAATTTGACATTATTTACCATCTAAAATTTAAAGTTACTATGACAAAAGTATGAACTTTCATTATTCAAAATTTGGATATCAAAATTGTCATATTTTAATAAATAGTAGATAATTAAACCACCCAAATCTCACCCAATTCCCAACGTATACTTAGCCTAAGCATTAAATTTGCTAATTTAATTTACCAAATTCTGTATTTCTTGCAATAGACATATCTCTTCTAAATATCAACATCCCCCCCTCACAATTCATCAATTTATTTGTGCGAATCATCAGGACAGTTTAGCTAGCAAGGATACTTTATTCTCTCACCTTAAATTCAAGACAGGGCAGAAAGACCGCAGAAAGAAAAATATTAAAATCAATATTATAATATAATAATGAACGATTATTCAAAAATTTATTTTTATTTTTCTTCTTGATTTTTACATATTTGTTTAGTAAATTGATGCATTTTTTCATTCATTTATTCCAGGTCTTTCAAAAGTATTATTGTCGAGCATTTCCAAACTGCAAAAATTATTTTTAAGTTTCAGAATTATCCAGTGATTTTTCTTAAATATTTCTAAAACTTTGTAGTGTGATCCTATTTTGTAGTACTTTCGATCATTTCTTGCTTAATCTGTCAAAATTTGTAAGAATAATATATCTTTAAAACTTTTTTATGAAACTGCTTTTAGCATATTTTTTTGCTTAGAGTATGAGATTTTTTTAGTATATTTTCTTTAAGGATTTCTAATATATTCCACCTTTCTTCCTTTCAATGTTACAGAAAATGTGATCATTTTTTTGTATTATATTATCTCTTTTTTCAGGAATCACTTTATGAAATTGTAAATATTTTCATTCAGAGTTCTAGAATTTTTCATCTTTTAGATGTTTAGAAGTTTGTAAGAATTTGCAGTAAATTATTTTTAGGATTATCAAAATTTTTTCCTTAATTCCTTGATTTATATTATCACAACTTTCCTTGAATCATTATTCTAAATTGTAAGAATTTTTTTGAAAGGTTCTAATCTTTTACAGTAATTTTTCTTCAAATGATTACAATTTGTTTGAGATTGTGAGAATTGTTTTCGAGCTGTCTAGGATTTTCTAGCATTTTTTTCCCAATTCTTCTTGAAATTTATTTCTTAAGAATTTTCCTTTACTTGCAAATTTTGTAAATTAAGAAATTCAAAATCTTATTTCGAGACTTATCTATCAAATTTGTTTTATTTTATCAGGTTTTTTCGAGAAACTATCTTCTCAATTTTAAGAAATCTTTTGGAAGGTTTTAAAATTTTACAGTACTTTTTTGTCTAAAATTTTCTTAGTTTTTCCAGCACATATTTTTCCAGATTTTCAAATTTTTTAGCTTTTTTTTCTCTATTCTATGTATTATTATTCTTGTTAATATTTCATACATAATTAGTTTTGTTTACAATATTTGTTCTCCAGATTTTTAGAATCTTCAAATATTTTCTTCAAGAACTCTTCTGAACTTTTATCAAATACATTTTTTGTACTCTTTCTTCAAAGATTCTTTGACATTCCAGCTTATTGTATTTATTTTTCATCAATTTTTTATCATTATATCATCAGATGTTCTAGAAATCTGTCTTTTCAGATTTACCATATACATTTTTTTAATGCGAGAATTTCGTTAAAATTTCTACAATATTCCTACCTTATGTCATCAAACCTTAAAAAAAATATTGTATACTTAAGAAATTTTCCTTTCTGTTTTTTAAAATCCTTAAGCCATTTCATTTCTAAATTGTAAGAAATTTCTTTTGGGTGCATGTTGAATTCTTTAGAAATAGGTTTCATTGGTTTTAAAATGTTTCACCACCACTTAAAATACAACAAATTAGATTTTTAAATATAAAAATTGTGCGAGAAAGTTATCAATTTTGAGTTTTTAACATAGAAATGATCAATTTTGGACAGTAAAAGTAAAAATTAATGTTTTCTACTGCTCGAAATTTAAATTTTAAATGTTTAATTCTCAAAACTGAAAATTTTGACCTTTTATTATTCAAATTAAAATTACACATTTTTCTATTATCCGAAAACTGGCTTTATCTATAGTAAAATATAAAAATTTCAATTTTCCATTGTGGACAGAAAACATGTCGATTTGAAATTTTAAATACAAAAAAATTTCTATGGTGAAAATTAAAATTATTTTTTTCTACTGTCTAAAATATAAATTTTCTGTGTTAAAAACCATCACCACTTAAAATACAACAAATTAGATTTTTAAATATAAAAATTGTGCGAGAAAGTTGTTAATTTTGAGTTTTTAACATAGAAAATATCAATTTTGGACAGTAAAAGTGAAAATTAATGTTTTCTATTGCCCGAAATTTAAATTTTAAATGTTTAATTCTCAAAACAGACAATTTTTACTTTTTATTATTCAAATTAAAATTAGACATTTTTCTATTATCCGAAAACTGGCTTTATCTATAGTAAAAAATAAAAATTTCAATTTTCCATTGTGGACAGAAAAAATGTCGATTTGAAAATTTAAATACAAAAAAATGTCTATTTTAGATGGTGAAAATTAAAATTATTTTTTCTACTGTCTAAAATATAAATTTCCTGTGTTAAAAACTAAAAAATTGCATTATTTAAAATCTGAAAAACCAAAACTAAATTTTGAAAAATATCTAGATCCATCTAAAAAAATTTCTTACAATTTAATTGTTGAAGAAGAAAATTGCTGGCAGCAAATTTTTATGAGAAGTCTAAGAAATCAAGGAAATATTCTAGAATATTTCTGTTAAAGAAATTCTCAGATTTAGAAGACAAATTTCTGATACTTTTGATGAAATAATGATCTGAAAAATTAAAGAAACTTTAAAGAAAATTTTCTAAAAAAAACTTCCATAACAAAAATTTCTGATAAATTCTTTAAATCCTGAAGGAAATATTAGATGATTCTAGAAATCTAAAGAAAAATTATAGTGAGAAAAGTCTAATTGGGTAAAATAAGAAATTATGAAATATTCTTGAAGAATGTAAGAAAAAAATAATCTACAAAACATGTGCTAGAAAATCCTAAAAGACTAAAAAAAAAATACAAAACTAAAAAATAACGAAATCTGTTGCAATTCAGATGATAGATTCTCGAACAAGAAGATCAAGAAGAAGAAGAAGAAAAGAAGAAATTTGCTGAAAATTCCTAGAACCTCTGAAAACATTTTCATAATCTTAAAGTCTTATCACTCTAATAAATTGAAGAAAAATTACTGTAAAATAAAAATTCTTACAATTTAGAATAGTAACTCTTGAAAAGTTCTGATAACATAAAAAAAAATTATGGATAAATCTGAAAAATGATATAGAAAGTTTTAAAGCATTTTGAAAATTACTGGAAAATTCTTGTAAAATTCTTAACATCTGAAAGGGAATTTTACGAAAAATCCTACTGCTCTCTTTTATAGCATTTTGTAGTATCAACATGGTTGATATAGAGTTCTAATATTCATTTCCAGTCCCATACTTTCCGTGGTAACCGCCAATGCGTGTCTGGTTGCATATTTTTATCGCAAAGTCTGGAAACTTGATGACACCGGGTGCCAGCCGGGTCACATGGTCTCTATCTTTATTTTCTCCTTTATCATAGTGATACTTTTGCTTGGAGTAACACTGTAGATCATTAATGCAGAGGTTTCCTTTGGCCTTCGGTATCTCCATGCCATTGATCCTTATAAATTCTTCCGCCTTCAGTGATGACTTATCGTTACAAGTGCAAGAAGGTCTCTTTTCTCGGTCAACGTAGTTAATTATCTAGCAGGGCGTAACATGTGCATGTAAGGTTGTCATTTGTTATTCACTCACGTTTCATCCCTTACACCCCATTCTAAACATACATAACAACTATATTACATCAATCACAGTACTGTATAATTTACTAACTTTTGCTATTTTTTTTAGGTTTCTGGTAACGTTCATCCTATCTATATGGTAAATTAGAAGGTCCGAGAACATTTCTAATATCATAGCAACTTTAGTTCTATTCAGGGCCTGTACGTAAAAGAAATAAAAAATAAATACATCTAATAAATATGAATCAACGATTCGAAATATTTCATAACACTATTACTATTATGAATTAATAATTTATTCATGGAACTGACAAAAGAATTTCCTGCATCAATTATAAAATCAATTAAACATATACGTTCGTGATATCATTCGTGAAGGCCATCAGTCATTAAGGGCAAATCTTCAATCATCCACCATATAATTCATACCTAACCCCTTCAATTGACCATCTTTTTACGAAACTCAAGGATTCTCTTGCAGGATAACACTCGTATCTTCATATATGAGGATTGTTATTAAATTCATAATTATTTTATTTTCTGTATCATACCTATATTATACATTTCAGTACATAAATTACATAAGTATAAGTAAATTATATGCTTTTTTTATGTTGCTACGGCCCCTATTTCATTATGGAGAACTGGAAACGGGTACACTGGGCCAGTATGCTAGAAAAAAATAAAGTTATTGCTTTTGTACTTAGAACACAATAAAGAGAAATATATATAACCATATATAAATACCAAAAGAAGTAACTGAAAATTGTTATCATTAAAATTAAATATTATCTGTTTAACTTAGCCAAAAAAATATTCTTCTAAAAAAATGGTCTAAAAGCAAGAAAATATAAATAATTGAACACTATCGGTAAAGAAGCAGCTTCAATGAAAGAATATTCACGAAAAACAACAATTATTAACGTTTACATTATTATTGTTATAATTGCCGCAACTGGCAATGCTCATAATTTGTTGATGGAAATCCACTCAAACAGGGATCTAGTGAAAAGCTTAGGCAATAGATGGCATCCCCCAAGTTAAACTCGTTCCCTGTCTCCAACTGCAATGCGTTAATGAGATCTAAAATAGATCAAAATCGATCCATGGCTGTTGTTGACAGGGAACAATAATTATAAGAATATTTACGATTGTGTATGCAGAAACCTTTTGATTATCAAAATCACTAATCTAACCATTTTAACTACAACTACTATATATGTAAAGGACTATAATTAAAGACTTAATCATTTAATAAATAATAAAACGTACTAAAACATATTAAATTTAGAATTCGCGTTTTAAAATTAAAATAAGTTCACTTACGTAACAAGTATCGCAACACTGGCATTGTCCATTATACGTTTTATACGAAGTTCTGCATGAATTTATACCGTTACAAGCAACCTTCTGACAGATAAAAGAGCAGTCCTCGTATTGATGAAGTGGAAAACATACAATACCAGACCCGAACGGATAGTATCCCGGATAATGCGGAAGAATCGATAATTTTGGTTCATCGATTGCAGGTAAAATTGCTATTTTGGCATCACTCTTTGCAGCACTGGCCTCATCTTGTAAAGATGCAGAGATGATTGTAAGTAACGCCAAAGTAAATAATTGCAGCTTCATTTTGGATACTGCTTGTTTGAAACGATTGCAGGATCGTTTTTATAGTCATGGCTGATGTTAATTTTCAGTTCGCCGTATGATATCTGCTATCTGCATAACATTAGCAATGGTGGCACCAGGAATTGTTTTACGTAAGTGTTATCTATATCAGTTCATTGGAAATGATATTCTTTCAAATTTTATTTAAATAATATTCGACATAAAATTACATAAACAAAATTATATTTAAATATGCAACCACAAAAAAATATATGTATTTTAAAATGACTATAGGAATGAAGTATAGGCCATCAATATTTTTTGTTTATTTTATTGGGCAATATATTTAAGATAATTTACGCAATGTCTAGAATCTTTACAGTGTTATTTATTATAAATAGAATGCACAGACAATAGGTATCGATTTAAAAACTTTTTTACCTATGTTTTTGTAATTTGTTTTTCTGTGTATTTAAGACCAAAGATATAAATAAATAAAGCAGCTAGCTACAAAATTTCTTTTTTTCGGTTTTCCGAAAATTTTCCATTCTTGTTTGCTTTATCTTCCAAATTGTTATACTTTATTAGAGGTTTTCCAATTTTTCACCACATCACCAACATATTTCTAGAAAATTCTCTTCTAAATTGCTAGTTTTTTTCCCGATGAATCTCGAATTTTAAATTAATTGTTTTTTCCAGACTTCATTTCCTTAGCACTTTTTTTCAGATTGTTAAAAAGGTATAAAGATATACCCATCAATTTTCTGCGAATATTTTTTTAACTTTTTATATTTTCGCAAATATCATCTCGGAATGTTCTAGAATTTTTTTCCAAAATTGTACAATTCTTCAGCAGTTTATTCTACAGATATTTCCACAAATTTTCCTCTAGGGACATTTTTTTTGTAAAGTTATCTTGAAGATGTCTTTACTTACTTGGCAAATTTTCTGAAAGTTTCTAGGAATATCTCTTTCAAATTGTTTGAATTTTTTTCAACAACTCTAGTATATAATATTATGAATTTTTCAGATCTCTTTAATTTCTCAGCAATTTGTATTTTTTTTGAAAATTATAAAATTCTCGATTTATTTAATTGTTAGGGATAATTTCGTTAATTTTTTTTAAATTTTATTATTTATTGCTTTATCTTGTCTAAGTTTTCAAGGAATTTTTCCAAATTGTTAAAATTTTCTTCAGGAGGTTTAAAATAATTCTTCCAGATTTTTTCATTCAGCAATTTATCTTCCAGATCCTAAGAATTTTCTTTGTGAATTGTAAAATTTCCCATCAGTTTCTCTACTGTATTTTAAGCATTTTTTAAATTATTTCTATCATTTTTGCTTTAATTTGACTCAATTTTGTATGTTTTAATTGTTAGATTATTTTTTGGAGGTTCTAAAATAACCTATATTTCAATTTTTTCTTCTTAATAATTTATGTTTAAGGTTTTTTTTCGACAATTTTTACTCCAATTATTATTTAAATTTTTTAGAGGATTTACACAATATTCCATTAATAACTCTTCTATTTTTTACATATGTTTCGGCATTTTCTCTTCCATTTCTCATTAATTTTTCACCATTTCTTAAATTGTTTGGGATTCTAAAAAAATATTTATATCATATTTTAAAGTATTTCCCTTCACAATTCGAGATTTTTCTCTTAAACTCTATGTTTTCAGAAGTTTTAGAAATATTCAGTAAATTCAAATTTTTAAATTTTTTAGAAATTTCTCTTTCCAATTGAAAGAAATTCTTATATTTATTTTCAATTTCTCAGCAATTTCTCTTTCACGTCTATATATTCTAAAGATTTTTAAAACTATTTTTACTTCTATATTTCATTAATTTTCCATGTTTTTACTTTAATTTGGCTGAATTTTTCTGAAGTTTCTTCAAAATTATTAAGATTTTCTTCAAGGGTTCTAAAACTTTTCCATCATAATTTGCTATAATTTAACTGAGTTTTTCAAGAGTTTTTTCAAAATTATTAAGATTTTCTTCGACGTTTCTAAAACTTTCAGATTTTTAAATTTTTTCCCCTTATTTCTTACCAATTTGTCTCCCAGATTTCTTCACTTTCTCAGAAATGTATGTTCCATATTTATTTTTACTTTCTCAGCAATTTGGCTTCCAGATTTCTATTTTTGTAGAGGATTATATAATGTTTCTCTCAAAAAAGAGATAAACATCTTTATTGGATATAGTATTACAATAATAATACGACATAACAATTATTGTGTAACTGAATAGCATTGCCTATGTCAATAAAAAAACACAAAAAACAATTATTGTTCTGCTTTTCTTCTTCTTTATAGTCTTTCAGCCCTTTCTCGTCTATTTTAAATTTTTGTTGCATACTTTATAAAAGTTCTCTTTCAAATTGCCAGAATTTTCCTATTTTCCTCCCAGATTATTCTATAATTTTGAAATACATTTTTCTTCCAGGTTTGTTTATTTTCCTAACAAACATTTAGTAGATTCCCTTAAAGGATTATAGAATTTTTCACCAATTTTATGAATTTTCTATTTCTTCTTCTTATTCAAATATACATTTAATGACTCTAGAATTTTAAAATAAATTTTTCTTCTAGATTCAATTTTCTTTCGAAATTATAAGAATAATTTTCCTTTAATTTTCTTTTTGATTTTTCCATGGTTTCTTGCTTTAGTTTATCTAAATTCATTTCGAAAATGCGAGAATTTTATTCTATGATTCTAGAATTTTGAAATAAATTTTTCTTATAGAATTCTTTAATTTGATGTTTAATTAAATTCACTTCTATTTTTAGATATTTATTAAACACATTTTTCAGTTTTTCCAGATATTTTCATCATTTTATGTTTTATATTCCAAACTTTTTCAGATGTTTTAGAAATTTTTAGCAAATTTTCTTTCTTATAGAAAGAGAAAACATCTTTATTGAAGGTAGTAGATACATATAATTATAACAATTCTTCTTTTTCTTTTTCTTCATGGCCATCGACCGACGGTCTTCTAGCTTTCTTCCTAACATTTTTTAGATTTTTTTTTTCAAATTGCAAGTATTTTCTTTTTTTTCATAAATATAGTCGTTTGAAATATTTTTTTCCATGGGTCATCTATTTTTTTTAGCAATTTGTCTACCAGATTTCTAGAATTTTCATTAAGGAACATAGTGAAATTTTTTGAACACATTTTCAGTGTTTCCAGATATTTTTATCATTTTATGTTTTATCTTCCAAATTGTTAAATTTTTTTCAGGGGTTTTAGAAATTTTCAGCAAATTCTCTTTCTAATAGAGACAGACATCTTACTGAAAGTAGTAACTACATATAATTATAAAAATTCTTCTTTTTCTTTATGGCTATCGACCGTTGGTCTTTCAGCCTTCTTCCTAACATTTTTTTTAGGAATTTCGTTTTCAAATTGCAAGTATTTTCTTTTTTGCCATAAATCTTGTCTTTTAAAATATTTTTTTTCTAGGGGTCATCCATTTTTTAGCAATTTGTCTTTTCATTAAGGAATATAGACATTTTCATCACTTTATTTTTTATTTTTAAATATTTTATATTTTTATATATATTTTTTTAATTTTATTTTTAATCTTTCAAAATTTTTCATCATTCCTTGCTTTAAGCAAGCATTCTAAAATTTTCAAGTTACTAATATTTTCTCGGAGTTTTTCTACCAAATTGTGAGAATTTTCTTCTATGATTCTAGCATTTAAAAACAATTTTTTTAGAATTTTTTTTATTAACAATAAATTATTTTTTCCAGATGCCTTTATTTCTCGGCAATTTGTATTCCTGGTATTTCTTTCAGATTTCGTTAATTTAATGTCAAATTACACATAATTACTCTTCCATTTTTACTTTACTTCTTACCAATTTGAAGCAAAATTGGTAAAAAGTAAAGTTTTTACAGATCTTTTTATTTTTTGACTTATCTTCCAAATTAGAATATTTGTCAGGAATTATAGAAATATTCAACAAATTTACTACCGGATTTCTAAAATTTCTCAAAAATTTGGCTTTCAAATTGCCAGAATTTTCTTACATAAATGTAGTATTTTAAAATATTTATTATAGAAGAACTAGAAGACATCTAAGAAAAATGTTTTTCAGATGTTTAGAATTTTCATCAAGGTATTGGGGTAGGTCAAGGTAACGCTAGAGCAATCACTAATGGGTTGACCTGGGTTATGACTACCCTAGGCCAATGAAATATTTATTAGGGCAGATCAAGGGTACGCTAGGGCAATGAATAATTTGTTGTCTAAGGTCAGGAGTACGCTAGCGTAATGCAGAATATATTGGGATAGGTCAAGAATACGCTAGGGCAAAAAACAACTTTTTATCCTAGGTCAGCAATAAGCTAGGGAAATGATGACTAGGAGAATTTATTGGGATAGGTCAAGAGTACGCTAGGGCAAAGATCAATTTGTTATCCTAGGTCAGGAGTACGCTAAGGCAATGAGGAATTTATTACGACAGGGTAAATAATTAAATTGTTATCCTAGTTTAACAGTACACTAGACCAGTAAATAATGTATTAGGAGAGGTCAAGTATTTGCTAGAATAAATAATAGTTTATTGGGTAATAATTAATTAATTCCATCAATTTTTCTTCAATTTTTTAGAGAATATTTTATCATGTTTTCTTCTATTTTTGACGAATTTCTCATAATTTCTTGCTTTTATTTAAATGACTTTTTCTTAAATACTTTATAATTTTCTTCGGAGGTTCTATAACTTTAAAGATTTATAAAAAATACTCAACAATTTGTCTTCTAGATTTCTTTACTTTATTGACAACTGGTGTTATAGATTTTTTAATTTCTCAGTAACTCGTCTTCTAGATTTTTAATTTTTTAAATGTTCACTACATCTCCTTCAGATTTTTAAAATTTTCTAGAAATTTTTATATTTGCAAAACTTTCTTTCATGGTGCTAAAATTTATAAATATATATATTCAACTTCTCAGCAATTTGCTTTCTGAACTTTCTCTATAATTAATTTACTTTACAGGATCTATTAAAAAAACATATGGATGTACATATATAAATACTAAATATCTTTGGATTTGGAACACAGATCTTAAAGGTTTAGGCGTTCTTCCACTTCATCCATTACATCCCGCAGCTGGTCATGATATTCCTCAGGCGAGTGTGGCCATTGAGGCAATATTATTATTTTTTCTATTATTTGACTACTTTTTTTAGGAATTTCTTCAAAATTGTTAGAATTTTATTCGATAGGTTCTAAAATTGTTATTTTGAGCAAATTTTCTGCCAGGTTTTATTACTTTATTATTTCAGATTTATTTTTTACTTTCAGAAGTTACATGTGTTTATTGTATGACGGTCAAGGTTCATGTTCTCATCCTCGGGGTGGACAGAGCTTGAAAGAAAGACGTATTTTTTTGTGAAGAAATGATGATGGACAATAGAGAGATGGCGCCAGGACGAGGTGCAGCACGAACTCTGTTCTCCATTAGCTTATCGATGACCTCGACGAGATCGTCACGGGTAAAGACGTAACCCACGTTACCATAATATTCACCACATCTTCCAGATTTCAAAATTTTCTAGAAATTTCACATCTAAATTGTCAAAAATGTTCCATGATTGTAAAATTTTAAAATATCATTTCTTAACAATTTTTTTCAGATTACTAAAATTATCTTGCAGGATTTTAGGACTTTACATCAAATCCATCAATTTTCTAGGAATATCTCTTCCAAATTGCTAGAACTTTCTTCAATGACTCTAGAATTTCAAGATAAATTTTTCTTTACCAGATTCCTTCATTTTTTTAATTTCTACAATATCTCAACAATTTATCTTACATATTTCTTGTATTTCCAGGATTATAAAAATTCTATCGAATCTTCTTATATTTTTAGAAAAGATTTAAGAATTTGATCTTACAACATGTTAGAATTTTTATTTGATTCTTAGAGAGTTTCTAACAGTTTTCCTCTACTTTTCACAAATATTCCATTATTTCTTGCTTTTTCTTCCAAATAATTAGAAATTCTTTCAACAATTCTAAAATTTTCAAAAAATCTTTCTAAAATTTAATCGAAATTTCCCAAATTGCATATATATTTCTTATATTTTTAATTTTTTACAGATTTCTTTAATTTAATGAACCTCTAATTTCAGTCTTAAGTTTTTTCTAGATTCTTTTTCAGTTTTACCAAAATTTTCCATCATTATTTTGTTCTTCCAAATTCAAAATTTCTACCTGATTTTAAAAATTTTAATTAAAAATCCAGAAGTTTCCTTGCTAAATTATTTAAGTTAATATTTTATTAATTTCTCTTCTATTTGAAGACATTTTTAGAAATTTCTTTTTCTTCATTTTTTCAGATGCCTTTAATTTCTCAGCGATTTGTATTTAAGATTTCTACAATTTTCATTAATGATTTCAAAATTTTCCATCAATTTTCTCTTCTTTTAATTTTAGAGATTTTTAATCGAATTTTATTCTATTTTTCTTTACGATAACTTTTTCTTTCAAATTTCATAATTTCCTGTCTCAGCAATTTCTTTACTTTCTCAGCCAGATTTCTAATTTTTCTTCTAGAGTTCTACTAACTTCATTTACGATATATTTTTAAAGATTTTTTGTCAATTTGTCTTCCAGTTTTTGAGAATTTATCATCACATCTCGCTTTACCTCCCAAAGTATTAGAAGTTTTTTCAAGCTTTAAAAAAATTTCGTCCAGATTGCTGAAAGTTTATTTATTTATTATTTATTTATATATATATTTATTTCTCTTTCAAGTTACAAACATTTTCTTACACAACTCTAGAATTTTAAACTATTAGTTTTTTTTCAGATGTCTACCATTTCTCAGCAATTTGTTCTTAGGTTAATTTTATTTTAGGATTGTAATTTTTCCATATATTCCTGTTCGATTTAAATTTCTTTTTTTCTATTGACAATTTAGACTCCTGAAAAATTGATACGTGATAAAGCAAGAAATAATAGAAAATTCACAAGAAAATGAAGATTTTTTTAATGATTTCTTGCTTTATCGGGTATGAATTTTTCAGGAGTCTTTCCAAATTAATTATAAGAATTTTTTCTTTGAGGGTTCTAGAATTTCTTAGCAAATTTATTCCAGATATCGCAAAATTTTTTAGAAATTTCTCTTTCAAATTGTGAGAATTTTTTTCGTGACGAGTTTTAATATAATTATTTTTTCAGATTGAATTTTAATTTATCAGCAATTTTCTCTTCCAGATTGTAAATGATCTATTAATTTCTCTTTTAATTTTAGAGGTTTTTTAGTATTAATTCTTCATTTTCTTGGGAATTATTCATAATTTCTTGCGTTATTTTCCAAATTATTAAATTTCCCTTCGGAGTTTAAACATTTTAAAAAAAAATTCTTCCAGATTTTTGTAATTTTCTAAGAGTTTTAATTTTAGATATTTAATATGAATGTTTCTTCGAAATTGTCAACAATTAATTCTTCTAGATCTCAAGAATTTTCTTTGTGCATTATAGCAAAAAAAAACCATTTCTCATCCATTAATTTTAGACAATATTGAAACAGTTTCTTGATTTTGCCAAATAAAATTAAGGGTTTCAAATTTTTTCAGATAACTGGAAATTACTCTTCTAAATTGACTGTTTTAAAATTCTTAAAATCTAAAAAATTTTACACTTTATCTTCTAGATTCCTGTAATTTAATATTTTCTTATAACTTCTAAGCTTATCATTTTATTTCCGAAATCATCTTTCTGTAGCCTACAATTTACATTCAAATTTTTATTTTTAATTCCTTGAAATTAAGTAATATCTATTTATAGCTTTACCAATTCCTTTTTTAATTGCTTACAATTTCGAGTTAAGTTTATTTTTCGCAAATTTATTTTCATGTTTATTCAATTTTCCGACACGTGTTTTTGTTTTGTTAGCGTGAATAATATAAATGTAAATATTTTCCATTTTACATAATTATATGCAGAAGTTTTCAGAAACAATACGCAAATAAAGTAATTGCTGTTTTAAATGTTAATTTTTTAATAAATTTGATAACAAAAACTATATAAATTCGTCGGTAGTAGGCTAAAAAAAGCAAAATACAAAATGAAGTTACTGTTATTTGTATGCGCGTTGCTTTCGATTTTCTCATCATCATTACAAGATGATGTTGCCGCTGTAGAAGCTGATGTCAAGCCAGCCGTTTTACCAGCAATCGACGAAGCCAAATCGATTTTACCACTCTATCCATGGAATATTTACGGTTCTGGTATTGTTTGTTTTCCACTTGACAAGTATGACGATTGCTCTTTTATTTGCCAAAAGGTAGCATGTAATGGGCTACGCCAATGCAAGACATCATATAGAACTTTTGATGGGCAATGCCAATGCTGTGATACTTGTTTTGTAAGTAAAATTCTTTAAGAGTGATCTTAATTAGAACTTTTTAATTAGAATAGGATTCAATCAAACAAGTTAAAATTACGTATATAATAATTAATTGTTCTCTTTTCAGTATACTATTGGTCCCATTTATCCAGATCCAATCTTTTTAAACAAAGCATCAGATGATGTATAATCTTAGCATTGCTAAAGACGTTTCAAATTAATCCATTTAGATGTCAAGAATCTAATTTGTATTCTGAAATAGGTAAATAAACCAATAAAAATTTAATAAGATAAAAAGTGTCATGTATTTAATTTAACTATAGCCAAAAAATCATGAAATTTTTATCTAAAGAAAATACTTGTTTTGAATTAATATCCAATTCTAAAAAATAATAAACTAACTACCATAAAATTTACAATACCTAGAATTTATTGCACAATTTTATTAATAATCTCATTAAATGCCCATTTCATGAAACATAGCGATGATTAAAATTTGAATAAAACCTAGCCAGTAATTAACAAACGTTCAAAAAATTTTAGGTTTTGCAATTTTTATTGAAACATGTCCGTAAGCAATAAGAATAGACTATTTAAACAAAATTTTCATTGTATAAATTTATTATAGACATATTACGACCATAATTATATACTATTACGTTGACAAACCTATTATTAGTGTCATTAATCATAAGTTACTAGATCATTTGCGTTCCAGTGTGGCGAATAATGTAATTCCGCCGCTCATCTAACGGTTTGTTCACAAATTTACACAAATTACAGGTTACCGGAATATATTACGTGTGAGCAGCGCAATTCCTGCTAAATATAGACAATGATATAATCCGGCTGGGTCGTTACTCACGTTTGCATTTTGATCGCTTATTTTCTTGTATTGATATTGGTTCAATAACGGAATACTTTTATTAGGGTATAAATTACAAATGTCAATATATTCAAATAACGTTTGGTCTTTTTATGATACTATATACCCATTTGGTTTAGGGTGTGGGTGGGTAGAAGAGCTTTTATAAATCATAATGCTAAAATATGTCCAGTATATGTGTTTAGTATTATATATATATATAATTCCTAATACCAGTATTTGATATTTATGCGAAAGCATTTTATGGCGTATCTATATTAGTACATCCGGATGCATTTTATTAATTATGCGCCTGCAACTTTGTAAGGCATGTACAGCACATAATTTAACTTTTACCGTACTTAAGAAAATCATAGATGACTTTACAAATAACTTAGCCGTTAGTGAAATTAAAATAATTTTCCATTGATTGCAAAGGTGTATAGTTTATTACATATAACCATGTTATCGAAACATCTCAAAGAATCCATTTTTTTAACAAAACTGGTTTAAATATTTTTTAGTCATTATGAAATTTTATCCAGACTGGTAAAAAACATATACATGTATTATTTGTATTTATGTCACTCTTCTTCCTCTTCCTCTTTAATTACTACCTGTTGTTGGGGATCTATTGTTTTTTCATTGGTTACGAGTAATTCCTCAAAATATTCTTTCCACCTCACCATTATTTCCTTTTCCTCTGTTAGTATTTTCCCTTCTTTGTTTCTTACCTGGTTTGTATTGTATTTATTTGTCTCTCTACAGGATTTAAGTACTTTATAAAAAAGTTTTTGATTTCTTTTACTATCTTTTTCAATTTCCATCCAAATTCTTTCCATGTTTTTCTCTTTTCCTTTATTATTAGTTCCTTTACGTGTTTTCTTTTTTCTTTATATACTTTGTAGCTGTAGTTTTGCCATGCCGTTTTTTTACTTTTATTTCTGTCTTAATTTCCTCTGTCCACCAGGCATTTTTACTTTTTTTTGTCTACCCACATACTGTTTTTGCAGTGTCTAGTATATCATTCTTAAATATATTCCATATCTCTTCTATATTTCCATTTCTGCATTTTTCCTCGTTGATTTCTAATTTGTTCTTCATTGCTTCTGTATATTTCTTGCTTATTTCTTCGTTTCTCAGTTTATATGCTTTTATGTATTCAAATGGTCTGTTTTCTTTCTGGTACTTGTGTAATTCTCTATTTTTGTGTCTACTACTGGATTTCTATTGTTATCTTCCACTAATATATAATCTATATTGATCTTTGTTTTCTGCTCTTCACCTCTCTTTTGAATTTGTGTATCTCTCTATGTTCAAAAAATGTATTTGTAATGATCATGTTCTGTGTTAGACAAAAATCTAATAGTCTTTTGCCATTGTTATTTCTCATGTGTTCACCATATACTCCTATTCTTTATCTTGTTTACCTACTCTGCCATTAAAGTCTCCTACTACGTATAATTATCCTTTTGATCTTTCCGTTGCTGTTGTTAGTTCATCCCAAAATATGTCTTTGTTTTCTGTTGTATTATCGTCGTTTGGGCCATAAGCAATTATTATTGTTCTTCGAATATTGTCAACATCTTTTAGCCTTACTATAAGCGTTCTTCCTGACCATGCCTTCCACTCCTCTATTCCTTTCTCTAAGTTCTTGTGTATGATGCATGCAACTCCGGTTGCTGCTCTCTCGTTCTCTTCCACACCACTATATATCAGCACATGCCCAGTTTCCGTGCTTCTAATTCCTTTCCCTTTTTTCTTTGTTTCTGTAATTCCCAACATATCTAATGTAGGATGAAATACCACATAGTAACGGTCACCACCATCCTGTTCCAAACATATCTACTTTGGTTTGTTCAAATTCTTCCTCTAGTTCCAATTCTTTTCCTTGTATGCTTCTTACATTCCATATCCCTAGTTTCCATTGTTGTTTCTCCTTATCTTTATTGACATTATCCATATTCATGTCCGGTTTGTTATCTGTGGTTGTCATTTGCTCTGATTTTTGGCTTAGTTTTTATGTCCCTTTTTTGTTCCATCTGTACTCTATTCCATTACTTTGTATCTTTCTGTAGCCCATTTTATCTGTTTCCTCCAGAGTTAAGTCATTTTCGATGTAAATTTTAGTATGCCTTATATTACTCTTAGCTTTCATGATTTATTGCTTCATTTCCCACGATTCTACTTCTGCTAGTACCATATTTTGGTTTAGATGATTATTTATTTTGTATGCACATTTTATTTTTATTTCTACCTTTAGTTCTTTTGTTAGGAACTCTTCTATCTCTTCTCTCATATTTTCTCCTTTATTGTTTAGACCTTTTATTATGATATTATTCCTCTTCTTTCCTTATTCTGCATTTTCCACTCGTTCCTCTAATCCTTATATTTTTGTCATCATCATTTGTTTTTCATCTTCCCACTTTTCTTCTTTCTTATTTGCCTCTCTTTTTATTTTTTGTAATTCGTATTTTAGTTCTTTTAGTTCTTTACTGTTTTTCTTCATCTCTTTGTAGGTCTTTTTAAGCTCTTCATTGTTTTTCGTCACTTGCCGCATTAAATCTTGCATCATTCTTTCCAATTCTTCCATTGTTTCTTTATTTTCTTCTGATTTGTTATTCTCGCTCCCAGTTTTCTTTTGGTTAGCCTGTCTTTATTCCGGTTCTAATTTTCTTTGCTCAGGTGACCTTAGTATCTTCTTGCTTATATTAAATATTGTATTGCATTCGTTTATATCCTGTTCCTTTATATCTCTGGATCTTTTGTTCATGTCAGCTCTTTATCCCTCCTCTTGAGTTCGGCCTTTGTTGTATTGCGAGATTTTGTTTATTTTGTTCCTCTGACGAATATATAACAACTATATATATACTAACTCTATGATACGTTTCGGTAGTTTCACAACTTGCACAATCTTCGTATTTTGGGTTGCTTGTTTTCGCAACAGCCGTTGACCCCGGTCGGCCCGTCAGAGGTCACGTTTGTTTATATTTTATATCGGTATTATTACCTAACCTTAATTCCGTTAATTTTTTCCTCGCTGCCGTTCTCAGTAGACGCCGCTTTTCGGAATCACTTTTTACTTCTGCACCTTCGCCACTTCTTCTGGCTCTAGTCACCAGTTTACAATTTTTATTATTTCTAAATCTTCACTGATTTATTCGTTACGATGTAACGAAGCCTATATTTCGGTTTTAGCGTTGACATTTAATATATCCTTGAAAACAAATAAAGAGAACCAAATATAAATGCTTAAAACAACTATATTATTAATTTAATGGATTTATCACCTATCTTTGTTATCGAGTATCTATTAACTGTCATCTTCCATTTCCCAACTTTCCCTAAAATTGTTACTTGTCGATTGCCTAACGCAAATATTTATAAATGAATCTATAAGAAATTCTTTGAGTTTAAAATAAACAAATTAAACCTATAGATTGTCATTTATAATTTAATCTGTCAACTATCATCTGTCACCTGTCATCTCTTAACTGACATGTGCAATATATAATCTATCATCTATCATGTGTCATCTGCCATCTGTCATCTGTCATGTGCAATCTGCCATCTGTCAGCTGTCATCTGTCATCTATCACCTGTAACCTATAGTCTGTCATCTGTCATTTGCAATCTGTAATCTGTCATCCCTCATCTGTCATTTGTCATGCATCAACTATTAGAATATCATATACTTGTTTCTCATTAATCACTTGGTGAAACATTATGTTAATATATAGGTTTTATAATTAAAATCACTTTTAATTATAAAACCTATAAACTATTAGAATGTTGGAAATATTTACAAATATATCTACAAATCTTTTACCTGTCATTTTTTGCTGTGGATTGTGTATAATTTGTCATCTAAAATGTATTATTTGTTACTTGTCATATGTGAATTGTCAACAGTCATCCATTATCTAACATCTCTCATATGTCATTTACCATCTGTAATCTGTAATCAGTCATCTTTCATCTAGTTTCGTCCTATTCGGACATTATCAAACGAATACCTGATAATGTCCGAATAGGACGAAACTAGTCACAATAAAAAGTGTGAAAATTCGTGATACTAGGAAAGTGTTATTATTTCTTAAACCTATTTCGTAATCAAGATGTATCACAAAGTCACGGCTTCAACAATCAATCTTTCATCTGTTACCCATTACCTGTCAACTATCAACTATTAAAATGAAGGGTATATTTACAAAAATATCTGAAAAATTATTAACACTTAAGAAAGCTCAGCTAGCAGATCTGTCATCTGCCATTTCTTATCTTTCACGACTCATTTGTTATCCGTCAAATGTCTAATGTTAAATAGTAAAATATTTCAAATAAGTCTGTAGGAAACTGGTTGAGTTTAAAATATGTACTTGTCTACTATTATTTTTTATCTGCACTCCATAATCAGTCGTCTATCATCTATCATCCGTCAACTGTCATCTATCATCTGGCATCTGTTATCTGTTATGTACCAACTATCAGAATGTAAGGAATATTTACAAATATATCTGCAAAAATATAAACGCTTTAAACAACTCTATTACTAATTTGGATATTTGTCATTAGTAATTTCTCATCTTTAACCAGTCATATTTTACTTGTCATATGTGAATTGCCATCAGCCATCCGACATCTATCACCTGCCATCTGTAAACAATCATCTATCATCTATTATCCATCACCGGTCATCTGTCAACTGGCATATAATAATAATAATAATAATATTTATTCACATATTCACATTACAACATACAATTACTATGAAATTAAAACTACATGTGAATCAATAGGTGGGATTTGGTTAGCTTACAGCCACTATTCTTCCATCCACACCTAATCATTATGAGTAAAAAAAAAATACAAGACATGTATTAACAAACACAGGCATATATAAACAAAACAAAAAAAAACTGAAATATACATAGCGCAATAAAGTAATGTTAACAATCAATGGTCCTAGACATATGAACATGATATATTGACAAACTGGTAACTATTTTATTGGTAAATTATTTAATAAAACAAACTTTTTAAAATCAGTTTTAAATTTATGCAAAGATAGAGTCTTGTACATTTCGGGAATAGGGTTATATAATTCATAAATATTATAAGGAAATGATCGTTCAAATACTGCAGTACTGTGTTTAGGAGGTGATAGTCGTCCTTTAAAACGGGTATTAATATGATGAATATCATCATCTGCAATCTGTCATCCGTTAAGTATTAAAATGGAGATTTTTTTTTAAATATATAAATATGAATGCTTAAGAAAATTTATTTAGTTGGCCTATCATCAGTCATTTGTCATTTCGTATCTTTCATCTGCCTAACGCAAATATATTATATAAAATATTTAAAATAATAATAATGTAAGAGATCCTCAAGTTTAAAATTTCTACTTGAATCTGCATTTGTCATTTACAATTTATTGTTTGTT
Organism: Ontholestes murinus; assembly: GCA_963969525.1. Taxonomy (NCBI): domain Eukaryota; kingdom Metazoa; phylum Arthropoda; class Insecta; order Coleoptera; family Staphylinidae; genus Ontholestes; species Ontholestes murinus. Next base: position 73,118,495 of record OZ018388.1, read on the forward strand.
ATTCGTAATATGTAAATTACCATAAATTATTAGTCATTTCTATACGTGTCATCTATCATCTGTCATCTTGTCATCTTGTCATCTTGTCATCTGTCATCTTGTCATCTTGTCATCTTGTCATCTTGTCATCTTGTCATCTTGTCATCTTGTCATCTTGTCATCTTGTCATCTTGTCATCTTGTCATCTTGTCATCTTGTCATCTTGTCATCTTGTCATCTTGTCATCTTGTCATCTTGTCATCTTGTCATCTTGTCATCTTGTCATCTTGTCATCTGGTCATCTGGTCATCTGGTCATCTGGTCATCTGGTCATCTTGTCATCTGGTCATCTGGTCATCTTGTCATCTTGTCTTCTTGTTATCTTATCATCTTGTCATCTTGTCATCTTGTCATCTTGTCATTTTGTCATCTTGTCATCTTGTCATCTTGTTATCTTGTCATCTTGTCATCTTGTCATCTTGTCATCTTGTCATCTTGTCATCTTGTCATCTTGTCATCTTGTCATCTTGTCATCTTGTCATCTTGTCATCTTGTCATCTTGTCATCTTGTCATCTTGTCATCTTGTCATCTTGTCATCTTGTCATCTTGTCATCTTGTCATCTTGTCATCTTGTCATCTTGTCATCTTGTCATCTTGTCATCTTGTCTTCTTGTCATCTTGTCATCTTGTCATCTTGTCATCTTGTCATTTTGTCATCTTGTCATCTTGTCATCTTGTTATCTTGTCATCTTGTCATCTTGTCATCTTGTCATCTTGTCATCTTGTCATCTTGTCATCTTGTCATCTTGTTATCTGGTCATCTGGTCATCTGGTCATCTGGTCATCTTGTCATCTGGTCATCTTGTCATCTTGTCATCTTGTTATCTTATCATCTGTCGTCTGTCGTCTGTCGTCTGTCGTCTGTCGTCTGTCGTCTGTCGTCTGTCGTCTGTCGTCTGTCGTCTGTCGTCTGTCGTCTGTCGTCTGTCGTCTGTCGTCTGTCGTCTGTCGTCTGTCGTCTGTCGTCTGTCGTCTGTCGTCTGTCGTCTGTCGTCTGTCGTCTGTCGTCTGTCGTTTGTCGTCTGTCGTCTGTCATCTGTCGTCTCTCGTCTGTCGTCTGTCATTTATCACATGTCATCTTTACAAAAATATTATATATATACAAAAATATCTGAAAAATTAATTATTAATGCTTAAGAAAACTGATTTAGCAGATATGTCATTTCTTAGTTTTGTTTTCACTAGTCATTTGTTATGTATCATCTGTTATCTGTCATCTGTGTCATGGTCATTGTGATATACCAGCTATAATCAGTCATCTATCATCTATTATTATTCCTCATCTATATTTATTAACTATTAACTGTTATCTGCCATCTGTTTACCTGTCAATTGTTACCTGTAAATTGTCTATAATTTGTCATTTAAAATTATTTGTTACTTTGTCATATGTAAATTGGCATCAGTCATCCATCATCTATCACCTGTTATGATAGATGATATGTCATCTGTCATTAATTAATTTAATCATCATCTATCATCTGTTACATATCACCTGTCAACTGTCAACTATCAAAATATTTACAAAAATATTTGAAAAATTAATAATGCGTAAGAAAATTAATTTAACAGATCTGTCATTTTTTTATCTTCCACGAGTCTATTTTTATCAAATAGTTAAATATTTCAAATAATTCTGTAGGAAACTCGTTGAGTGTGAAATAACTACTTGTCTACTACTATCTGTCATCTATCATCTGTCGTCTGTCGTCTGTCGTCAGGCGTCTGTCATCCATAATTAGTCATCTATCATCTATCATCCGTCGCTTGCATCTATCAACTGTCATCTGTTATTTGTCATGCATCAACTATCAGAATGTAGGAAATATTTTCAAATATATCTGCAAATATATAAACGCTTTAAACGACTCTAATAATAATTTAGTAATCTGCCTTTTCTAATTTCTCATCTTCTAACAGTTATTTTCTACCTGTAAATTGTCTAACGTAAATAGTGGAATCATTTCAAATAAATCTGTAAGAAACTCCTTGAGTTTGAAATAACAAATTTTTAATTCGTTATTCGTTAAATGTCATATGTGAATTGCTAGCAGTCATCCGTCATCTATCATCGGTCATCTACCATTTATCATCTGCCATCTGTAATTATCCATCATCCATTACCGGTCATCTGTCATCTGTCATTTACAATCTGCCGTCTGTCATGCGTTAACTATCAAAATGGAGAGAATATTTCATAAAATATCTTAAGAAAACTAATTTAGTAAATCATCTCTCAATTGTCATATGTCATCTGTAATCAGTAATCTATCATCTGTTATCCGTCATTTGACATTTGTAGTTATCTGCCTGTCTGTCGTCTATCATACGTCAATTATCAAAATAAAGGGAAATTTTCAAGAATATCTAAAAATATATTAATGTTTAGGACAACTAATTTAGTAGATCTAGCATCTCTCATTTGTCATTTCTTATCTTTTACCTGCCTTCTGTAAAACTCCTTAAGTTTAAAATAACTACTTGAACCCTTGAATCTGCGATTTGTCATTTACAATTTATTGTTTGTTACTTACCGTATTTGATAAGTGTTTGTTATCAGTCACCCATACCCTGTCACCTGCCATATGTGATCTGTCATCTGTCAACTCCCATCTGTCGTCTGTCATGCTTCAACTTTCAAAATGGAGGGAATATTTCCAAAAATACCTAATCGCCGGTTATCTAACGTAAATAGTAAAATATTTCAAATAAATCTGAAAGAAATTCATTAAGTTTAAAATAATTACTTAAACTTGCCATTTATCCATTTAAAATATATTATTTGTTACTTTGCTATATGTGAATTGTCGAGTTATTAATCATCTATCATCTGTCTTCTGTCATCTATAATTACTTATATTATCTATTATCCCTCATCTGCATCTATCGACTGTCAACTGTCATTTGTCATCTGCCACCTGCCATCAATCATAAAACTATCAGAATGTAGAGGATATTTTTACAAAAATATGTACAAAAATATAAATGCTTTAAGCAACTATATTAATAAGTTAGTATCTGTCTTATGAAATTTCTCTAATTTGTTAGATGTCGATTGTGTAACGTAAATAGTAGAATAACTTTAAATAAACCTGTAACTCCTTGAGTTAGAAATAACAAATTAAACCTATAATTTGTCATTTTAAATTTACTATTTGCTACTTGCCATACAGGAATTGTCATCAGTCATCAGTCATCATCTGTCATCTGTTATTTGTTTTCCATCATCTGTAATCAGTCACCTATCATCTGTTACCCATCATGTGTCAACTGTCATCTGTCATCTGTCATCTGTTATCTGTTAACTGTCATATGCTATCTGTTATCTGTCGTCTGTCATGCATCAACTATCAAAATGGAGGGAATATTTTCAAAAATACCTGAAAAAATATAAATGCTTACGAAAACTAATTTAGTAAATCTGTCATATGCCTTTTGTTATTTCTTATCTTTGACCTGTCATTGGTTACCTTTCGATTGTCTAACGTAAATAATAAAATATTTCAATCAATTCTGTGGGAAACTTCTTAAGTTTAGAATAACTACTTGAACCTGCTATTTGTAATCTATTATTTGTTACTTGTCATATGTTAATTACCTTTCTTATCTTATCAGTCATCTGTAATCTCTAATCTGTCATCTGTCAATTGTCATCTGTCATCTGTCTTCTGTAATCAGTTATCTGTCATCTGCCATCTATAATCAGTCCTCTATCAACTGTCAACTGTTATCTGTCATCAGTCATACTACTATCTGAATGTAAAGAATATTACTTTTTTTTGCGAAAATGTAAATGCTTAAACAACTATATAAATAATATAGTAATTTAAAATTTGTAATTTCTCATATTTTCTAGTCATTTGTTTGATATCGATTGTCTAAACAGTGAAATAACTTTCAAATAATTCTGCAGGAAAATTCTTAGGTTTAAAGTAGCTAGTTTAACCTGCTATTTGACATTTACAATTTATTATTTTCTACTTGTTATGTGTAAATTGTTATATGTTATTAGTCATCTATTACATGTCATCTGTCATTTGTGATCTGTTATCTGACATCTGCAATCTGTCATCTGCCATCTCTCATTTGTCATTTTCCATCTGTCATCTGTTATAACTTTAAATATAACCCCTTGCTTAAATTTATAAATATATAGCTATTTCATATACAGCAATACAATTATGTTTAAACGTTTGATATTTATTGTTTGTTATCTGTTATCTCTTCCGTCGTCTCTCTTCTAGGTCCCCTGTTAATCTGTCTTCAGTCACTTGTAATTTGTAATTTGTCATCTGTCTATTGTTATTTGTCATTTGCCACTTGTCATTAGCCATTTTCCAATTAATTTTTGTTCGCCATAGTCTGCTATTTATCACCTAACATCAGAACCTTAAATGCAGGACTAGATAATTGACACACGTACAATATTTTCTGTCAAAGACTTTGTATTATTAGTCATATGCCATTCAATATCTGTCATTTGTTATCTGTTATATACCATAAGTTATATATTTGTCATTTGTTAGTTCTCCGTCACCTGTCAACATTTACATGTAAACAATTGTATATTTAAAAATAATTCTTTTATGTTTATAATCAAATGACTCTTTTTTTTTCTATGACTATATAATTTCCATCAATACAATATTTTTATGAAGGCCTACATAGTATATGTCATATGCCATTTAATACCTGTCGTCTGCCATTTGACATCTGCTATATGTTATTTGTCAATTGTCATTTGTAATATGTCATATGGTATGCCCTTAATAATTCAGGAATTTCTTTGAAGATATTTACTTAAAAATCAATTGTATTCCTCCGACTGTTGACAGACAAAAGATGGTGAAAAAAATGACAAATAACAAATAACAAATAACAGGTGACAAATGATGGCAGATATAAAATGAGATACTCAATTAATATAATATATTATAAATTTTTGTATTATTGTGTTAGTAAGGAGTATAAAGATGGTAATAAATAAATAAATAAATAAATATGTATTTGCGAGTTATGTGAAGTTTACTATTTTTGGTTTATGTATAGACAAATGAAAATAGATATAGAACAGATGAAAAGTGACAGATATGACAGATACTTAATAGCATATGATAGATATATAGTTTTCGGCAAAAATTATTTACTCATAAATCTATCTTTCAACCTGCCTCTAATAAACGAACAAATACCTTAAAAACAAAAAAATCTACTTTTATAGTAGGCACGAATAGATCATCAGAGCTACAATTAGCAGCGGAACCACGTAAAATACATATTTATATAAATCATGTAAAAAGAGATATCCCTACAGATACAATTAGAGAGCATATTCGCACTATTCTAGCACACGATGACTTCACATGTGAAAAAGAAGAGAAGGTGAATGGATTCAAAATATGTACAACATTATTTCTGATCATGTTGGAATTGGCTTTGACACTCAATCAATACCCAGTAAGAGCAATATTTGCGCTAAGAAAGTAAGACCCATCACAGAAACTGGTAAGTTCATATTCTTTCAATCATTGGTTTCAATAAACTGGGATCAATTATTAAATATAAGTGACCCCAATATAAAATATACATTGTTTCATAATTTGTTTTTAGCAATCTTTAATAACACTACCAGAAAAGGTCATAAAATGTAAAAATGTTGATATAAATAAAACCCACTGGCATAATAACAATCTAGTAGTCATGAGAGAGCACTTACTATTTTTACATGATGCTGCTCAGAATAACCAAAATTTAAAAGATATGTACCTCAGAGAGAGGCGTAAATACAGATTATCAATTAAAGCTGCTAAAATAAAGTCTAATGATAGTTTTATTGACAAATCGAACAACAAATGTAAAGCCATGTGGCAAGTTATCAATTCAAATGCAAAAAAACTCATCATTTCCGGGTGAGCCATGTCCAATCTCTCCAAGTGAGTTCAATAAATCTTTTCAGAACTTAATAAAGATTATCGTTAACCCTACAGCAACTAGTATTACTAATGCTATGGAGTTCATGCCACCCATGAGGTCTAATGCCAAATTTAGTTTCAAGCAGGTGTCAGTGGCTCATGTAAGAAATATAATATGTGGTTTAAAAACGAGTAAGACAAAAGATTTTTATGGATGGTCTATTGACCTAATTAAAAGCTGTAAGGAGTCTATACTAATACCTCTGACCAACAATATCAATGTTTGTCTGCGGTAGAGTATAATTCCTGATTTAATGAAGACCTCATTAGTGATACCTGTTTTTAAGAAGGGTGGCAAATGTGACGCTTCTAACTACAGACCAATCTCGATAATTCCCGTTTTTTCAAAGATCCTAGAGAAAATAATGTACATCCAAATAGTATGTTACTTGGAAAATAATCAGCTGCTTAATGCGTGCCAGTTTGGGTTTAGAAAAGGTTTCTCTACCACTGATGCTATTTCACAACTCTGTGAAAACATTTTAGAGACGTTCGACAATAGGGGGGTTTCAATAGTCACCTTCTTGGACTTAACAAAAGCTTTTGACTGCGTTAACCACTGCTTATTAATAAAAAAGCTCGCATTCTACGGTTTCTGTGAGTCTAGTTGTGCAATGATTAGATCGTACTTGGTCGGGAGATCACAAGTAATCAAGGTGGATGGAATTACTTCTGATACTCTGAGGGTAGAACATGGTGTACCACAGGGATCGACACTAGGACCACTATTATTCTTGGTGTACATAAACGCCTTTTCTCACGCTGTATATAATGTACAAACCATCATGTATACTGATGATACCCCCTTGATAAGCACAAGTGATCACCCTGATATAAGTCTACAGCTCAGTAGCAGTGCTCTGTTAAGGTCCAAGAGGTGGTTTGACGCTAACCAACTGCAACTTAATCAAACAAAAACTGTCAATATGCTCTGTAGTCTTCGCAATTGCGAATATGATGCCAGTCTGTTCTCGGGTGAATCAAATTTCTTAGGATTAGTCATGGACTCTTCCTTAATGTGGGTGCAAAACTCGGACATGCTAGCCAAAAGATTGTGTAGGAAAATATTTTTATTAAGAAACCTGCCTAACCATGTCTCAGGACACATCTTAAGGGCAGCATATCACGGAACTTGTCATTGTTTACTGACCTATGGACTGCTTGTTTGGGGACATTCTTCGGGGAGACACCGAATATTCGCTTTACAAAGGCGCACAATTCGAATCATAGGAGGAGCAGGCTACCGAGAGGACTGCAAGCCTCTTTTTCAATCCTTAAGTATAATGACCTTACCCTCTTTAAAATTTTCCAGCAATTTTTCTTCTTACCCTAATTGAAGAATTTTTTTCGAAATTTCAGGACTTTTTCGAATTTTTAAGAAACTTACATTATTTCTTGTTTTGTCTTATTCACATTTGCTTGATTTTTTAGAGAACTTCTAGAAACTTCCAAGTAATTTTACGTTTTCATTTTTATAAACGTTGTCGAGACTTTTAGAAATGTTAAGTAGTTCTTTTTTAGATTTTAATTTGATGAAAAAAGGTTACCAATTCGTGAAGGGCAAATTTTTTTAATGAATTTTTAAATAATTTTAACAATAGTTTCTTAGAAATTATCGTAGGTTCAAGCATTTTCAACTGTTTTTCTTTCCAGTCTTTAAAATTTACAGAAATTTTTCTTCTCAACCTAATTGCAGAATTTTCTTCAAGAGTACAGGAATTCACTGTATTTATTTTTAATATTTAGATATTTCCATCATTTCTAATATTATCTTTATTCTTTATTCTTTATAACTTTGTTCTCCTTGCTTATAATACATTCACAAAAAATACAAAAATTAATGAAACACCTACACAAATTTAGACAGCAAGAATCACGGGCGGAGTTTACTGGTTTCTAGTGTTCTTCCACTTAAACCCACATCCATCTTATTCAAACTTGCTTGGGTTTTTAGGAAGCTTCTAGAAAGTTACAAATAATTTTGTGTCTCCGTATTTACAAACTTTGTCGAGACTTTTCGAAATGTCAAGCCTTTTTTTAGATTTTAATTTGATGAAAAAATGTTACCAATCCCCAAAATTTTAACTTGCAGGCCCTTAAAATAAAGCAAGAAATCCTGGAAAATTTTAAGGGCCTGTAAGTAAAAATTCTGGAAATTGGTAAAATTCTAAATGGGTTCCAGGATTTATATATAAATGCCATGAAATTTTGTCGGTTTTAGAATTTTCTTTACTTTTTTCCATCTTTATTCACACAATTTTTTTACATTTTTTCCAAATATTTCTGTGAGACATTTAAAATTTACAGCATTTCTTATCTCATCGTAATGTTTCAAGAGTTAATTTTTTTTTTAAGTCGATAAATGCATAAAAAATAAATTTTCAAGTAATTTTAAAACAAATAAAGATACCTAATTTCAAAAATTTTTTGCTAGTTTTCTATATTTTTTAGACTAGAAATGTTGGCTCCAAATTGTAGTCATTTATAAAGGTTTTTTTTTGCTTTACTTGCTTTATCTTATCGAAATTCTTTAGGATTTTTTTTTCTGGGATTTCAATAATTTGAAATTTCTAATTTCCAAATTTATAACAATTTGGTCGTGGGCTTTCGGTTTAAGAAAAATTGCTAGATCCTACAAAAAATCTTATCAGGATTAGCCACGATTTTCTTAGAGGGCTCTAGAATTTTAGTGTAATTTAAAATCCAAATTCTCAGAAAATTTGTCAAAATTTCTAGATTTTTTTTGCAGTTTTATTTCTACTCCTAGAACGTTTACAATTTTTGTTTCAGGTTTTTTAATCCAAACTGTAAGAATTTGAGGATTCAAAAATTTTACGTATCAAGAATTCAATACTTAAATATTTTCAGATTTCCTTCAAGAGTTCTAGAAATATCCACTTATTTTATGTCCAAGATATCAAGAAATGTTTTCTAGGATGTAAAATTATGAAACAGTTTTTTTCTGGAATTTTTCAGTAATTTTTCTTATAGACATTTTCATTAGGTTTTGAAAGTTTTTACTTATCGGAATTTTCAAATGTTCTAAAATTTTCTAGTAAGAATATACAAACATTTTTTTCTAGATATCTAAAACTTTTCCGCAGTTTTATTTTTAAATTTTTCTCTTCTTTGATAGTTGTAAAATTTTTCACAATTTTTTCTTTTAGACTTTTACATTTTTCTAGTAGTTTGTTCATCTTATTGTATGTAAAATTTTACAGGTTTTTTTTTCAAGGGTTGTAGAATTTTCTAATAATTTTAATTCTAAATTCATCAAAAATTTTAATATTGCAGAATTTTTATAATTTTTTCCTGTAATTAAAAAAATTCATGATTTTTTTTTACAAATTTTTCTTATAAAATTTGAGAAAAATTTAGAACTAAAACCCTCGCTTATGTTTTACTGATTGGAGTGTGGATAGAGACAACCCACCCACCCTACATATACATGATAACTTTAATTGCTCTGCGTTGATGATTTTGCTACTAAAAACAATAAATCCCTTTATGTAATAAAACATAAAACAAAATATATGTAAGTTCAAATATAAATGATTTCATCTATCTAATTTAGATTTTATGTCTGCACATACATCATGCATCAAATTTTAACTAATTTACTCACTCAAAAATTTTACCTTTTAATTTTTTTTTATTCAAAAGTTTTGTAATGAGTTTTATTAGAAACCATGAGACGATAAAGAATTAAAGTTTATATGTATGTATGGGGAGGGTGGGAGGCCTCTATTCCACTCTCCAATCAGTAAAACATCATCAAAAATTATTTGAAAAATTTGTTTGAATAAATCTATTAATGTTTAATTGGGTTGATTGAGTTACCTGAAGATAATAATGATAACTTTGATTAAAACACTTAGAACCTTTCTTCAATATTTTATTCAGATGCACATTTCGGACACATTATTAATGGTTTTATTGCTAATAAACTTTAGGATTTATATGAAATTTATAAAACAAATAATTATAAAGAATCCAAAATTGAGCAAATTGTTAAGAATAGCTATTTTGCGTAAACCTCACAGTTTTCGATAAAAATATAAGGAAAGTAGTATGATGGCCATATCACCATTTTTTTTTTAAATTTGTATCGTAGATGTTATGTTCTAGCTATTTATAAGTGTATCCTGATTTGTGTATTAGATTTAAGTTAGAATTAATTAAATAACATTACATATATTATGACTAAGACAATATGATGTGTGTAAAATTTGTAGTTACTAGCACTAATAAACATTATTATTATTATTATTATTATCTTGTCTAACGTTTGGCATTTATTGTTTGTTCTCTGTTCTTTGTTTTTTTTTTGTTGACAAATTTGATTTGTTTATTGACGGTAAATACCATAGTACATAATATTAGAAAAATAGTTATACAATATACATACAAATTCAGATAAAAGCCGCTTACAATAAATACTTACACGTTAAAATTTAAATACTAAACTAAAAACAACATAATAATTAGAGGACATATTAAAAATTTAATTTAATTTAATTTAATTTAATTTATTAACGGAAGCCATTTCAGAAATACATAAAATACAATTGTTATTAAAATATTAAATTACATATATACACTATAAATACTTAAGATAAAATTAAATAAACATATATAAAATTCAAGACAATTACAAAACAGATTAAAAATTTATTTTAACAACCTACGTAATTTGTTGAGCGAATCCGCAAAAAAATCAAACTCCGGATGTGTGAAGTTGGCGTGTCTTAAAATTCTTGTAGCCACAGAGTACTGCGCATAATTTGTTCTTTGAAAGGGTATGTGGAAGGTAATATTACCACGCAGGGAACGAGAAGGAACATGTAAACATGTGAACATGTAAACATGTAAAATGATATATAAAATGTAATTATTAATTTTCTCATTTTTCTTCTCTGTTCTCTGTTTGTCATTTGTCATTTATCATTTGTTATTTGCCATTTGCCATTTGTCATTTGTCATATCACAACTGTGATAAGCACCAATAAATATTATTTGTCATTTGTCATTTGTTATTTGCCATTTGCCATTTGTCATTTGTCATTTGTCATTTGTCATTTGTAATTTGTCATTTATCATTTATCATTTATCATTTATCATTTATCATTTATCATTTATCATTTATCATTTATCATTTATCATTTATCATTTATCATTTATCATTTATCATTTATCATTTATCATTTATCATTTATCATTTATCATTTATCATTTATCATTTATCATTTATCATTTATCATTTATCATTTATCATTTATCATTTATCATTTATCATTTATCATTTATCATTTATCATTTATCATTTATCATTTATCATTTATCATTTATCATTTATCATTTATCATTTATCATTTATCATTTATCATTTATCATTTATCATTTATCATTTATCATTTATCATTTATCATTTATCATTTATCATTTATCATTTATCATTTATCATTTATCATTTATCATTTATCATTTATCATTTATCATTTATCATTTATCATTTATCATTTATCATTTATCATTTATCATTTATCATTTATCATTTATCATTTATCATTTATCATTTATCATTTATCATTTATCATTTATCATTTATCATTTATCATTTATCATTTATCATTTATCATTTATCATTTATCATTTATCATTTATCATTTATCATTTATCATTTATCATTTATCATTTATCATTTATCATTTATCATTTATCATTTATCATTTATCATTTGTCATTTGCCATTTGTCATTTGTCATATATCATTGGTCGTTTGTCAATTGTAATTTATCATTTGCCATTTGTCATTTGTCATTAAAATGAGGATTTTTGTTTATAAATATTTGTCATCTGTTATATGTCATTTGTTAGTTGTCATTTATTTTTCATCTATGTTCTTTCGCCTGTTATCTATCACTTCTCAACAGTCATATGTGAACGATTGTCATTTGTCATTTGTCATTTGTCATTTGTCAATTGTCATTTGTCAATTGTCATTTGTCATTTGTCATTTGTCATTTGTCATTGGTCATTTGTCATTTGTTATTTGTCATTTGTCATTTGTCATTTGTCATTTGTCATTTGTCATTTATCATTTATCATTTGTCATTTGTCATTTTTTATATGTCAACTGTCTTTTTTCATTTGTCATTTGTAAATTTCCATATGAGAAAAAACTGAAATGATATTTGAAAATAGTTATAAATAAATCCTGATTATATTGTAACATATGTATATAATGTCTCAATTACAATTATACCATTATTTCATGACCGTAATGCATAACAGAAATTATAATAATACAATAGCCTGATGTACGTGTGTAGACCGTACCTCGTATCGAGCGGAATCCATAAAACCGTAATAATAGGTGCAAACAACACAACACACGGCATCCGAGCAAATCATAGCCCCGAGAGTTTCAGAACTAATTCCTCGTGAATGATAAAGTCCCCGGGTACCATTTTCCACGTATCTGCTTACACGTATAATCATGCACGCACGCATTCATGCGGAATATGCAAATACGCGACGACTTCCGTATCATCAGGAGAAATGTTCAGTAGTCATGTTGTGTAGACAGTGCGACAGGCACGAACGCTCGAAGGCGTAACGTCTTTTAGGTGAATTCGCAGCGAAAGGGCAACATACAGCGGTGGCCTGTTTAGGCAGCATGAAATGACAATTAGGTACTTCATGTGTAACACGACCGCAGGAAAGTGTTTTTACTTGACACAAATCCCCACCGTTGCGATTATTTCGCGTCAATTAAAATATTCACAGTTATATTTAATTACCATGTGAGTGAGGTTGTTCACTTTTTTTCTGCGTTTTCTTTCCTTTATTCATCAGCATTAAAAAAGAACACTTTCAAACTTTTAGAGTGATATCAAAGTACACTTTTAAATTCTCAAATTACTTGAATGCGTAGCAAATACATTCCATTTTCAAATTTAATACTTTCCAAGCTACATTATTGATAGAACAAACATTTATTTAGATTAATTCACTTGTGTTCCATATTTTAATTTGCAGTTTTTACAAGTGTATTAATCCAAACTAACCTATTACATTCCATCTTGTAACGAATAAGTTAAATCTGGTGCCGTTAACTTTTTACATTTCCTTCTGACATTTTACGTTCCTTCTTTTCCCTTGGACGAAACTCCTTAGCTTTAATAGAAAATATCGCATCGTAATAGAACATAATCCAAGATTCGGAGTTCGGAAAAGTTTGGAGCTACTATTAAATTTTTGGAACCAGCCTTTTTACCTTTAAAATATTAGAATATTTCAAAACTGCGATTATTTTAAATGTCTCGAAACTAGATAACAGCGTTGTGATACTCTGAAGTCTGAAGACTTTAGGAATGAAATTTTTGAAGAATCTAGGAAGCTAAAGTTTGCTTTTAATGTCTAGAGACTAAATAAGTTTATTGTAGATCTGCAAGTAAATTCTAAACCTCGAAAAATTTTGTTGCGAAAGTTCAGAAAAAATTAAATACAACTAGTAGAAAAGACTGACAAGGAAGAAATTCTATAATAATCTAGAAGGTAACGAATGTTTCGCAAATTCAAAAAAAATAAAAAGGAGCTGAAGAGAAGCGAGAAAGAAAATTTAGAAGAATCTAGAAGGCTGAATGTTTTTTTAATGTCTAGAAACTAGATTTACAATACTCTTAAAATCCTCAAGAAAATTGTATAAAAAATCCTCGAGAAATTTTGTTTTGAAAATTCCGAAGACATAAAGAAACTACTAGAAAAGAACTTTTGTAGTTTGATAAGGAAGAATTTTTCGAAGAATCCTTTTGACTTTTTTTATGTCTTCAGGTAACTGTGTTGTAGATGCTCTGTTCGCGATGCGACGAAAGTTTTTAACAAATAAGGTAGTGTATTAATTGTCGTAGAATCTGTAAAACAAATTGTTGTGTCCATTCGAAGAGCATCAAAAGAAGGCTTGATTTGACGAAGAAGTTTTGACAGTAACCATGCTGCACCTAGTTCCAGCCGTGGAATTATCCAAGTCTTGAGCGGCGCCATACGAGTTTTGGCAACCAACAAATTAATGAGAATTGAATTAGAAAGTTCAACACGAAGATAGATGACAGCCGCCATTCCATGCGTACTGGCATCTGAGAAACCGATAAGACGAAAATACACCGAGGGATGGATATATTTTCCAACAACGAAAGTTCGTGCAAAATATAATTCCATTTATTGACAATCACAGGCGGCAAAGAGGCGTCCCAATCAATTTTAAGCAACCAACCAATTGCTGCAAAAGAATTTCTAGAGAAAAGACAAAGGGGCTGAGGTAACCATTTACATCACAAGTTCGAGCGATGCGAGATAAAATGCCTCTTTTCGAGGGGGTTTCGCCCGAAGCATTGATGACGTAGTGGAAAACGTCTTTTCTAGGATTCCAAGAAATTCCTAGGACTTTCAAAGAGGAAGACGAGTCGGGTAATTTTTGTGAAAAATTAACACCAACATTATCGATCGATAGATGAGAGTTGGCCCATTTACCTAACTGAAATCCGCCTAAATGCAAAAGATTAATTAGCTAATTACGAAGTTCAAGTGCACTATATTCATCGTCGGCTCCCCACAAAATATCATCAATGTAATTTCCATGCCTAAGGGCTTCAGCGGCTAAAGGAAAATTTGATCCTTCATCATCAAGTAATTGTATGATAGTACGTTGAGCCAAATATGGACTGCTTGTTGATCCAAAAATGACTCGTGTGTGGGAAGCGTACAAGTTCTTCTGGTGCAAATCTACAAAATATGTGTTGATATTTGCAGTCATGTGGATGCAAGGAAATTGCTCGAAACATCTGACGAATATCGCAAGTAAGAGCTATTTTTGGAATTCGAAAACGAGTGATGACTTGCCCGATATCAGCTTGAAGTTTACTCTAACTAAAGTACCTGACGAAGTTTCTTTCTTGACACCGTGATGTGTCAGGATGAACGAAGAAGGGCTAGCGGCAAGTACTAGTTGACCTTGATCGATGTAATCGCGAAGATTATCAGCATACAATTTTTGAAATTCCGGATCCCTTTTGAATCGATTCTCCAATTTGAGAAATCTATTTAGTGCGTAATCTCTATTAGAACCAAAAACAGGGCGAATTCCATCCTTGAAAAGAAGACGAGTTTCATAACAACCATACTCAGTCCTTGTGATAGTTTTAGGGAAATATTGTTCACACATTTCATCTTCCAGAGAAATATGAGCAAGCGAAGAGATTTCTTCAAATTCCCAAAAGGAGCGTAAATTATCGTCCAAGTATTTATGATAGTCGATTTGATCGTGCATTGACGTAGAAGAAAACGAATTATTACTCGGTAAATCTATAGAGCCAATGATGATCCATCTAAGAGTAGTAAGAATCGCGCTGGGCATGCCCTTGATATGTGCAGGGTTCGAAGGTGTGATATCAAGAACAGCTTTCACGCCTAACAAAATGTCGATTGTTGCGGTTTGGTCGAAGTGCGGATCAGCTAATCTTAAAGTTGAAAAACGAGTCCTAAGATCCATTTTGGGGTAGATCGTTGGTAATACGGGGTAAAACAACGGCGTCGAACTGTAGAATATTTTCAGTCGAATACAAAGCAGCAAGTTTACAAGTTACAAGTCCTTGAGGGGTAAATAACGAGGATTGTCCAATGCCCTTCAGAGAATAAGGGCACTTGGACCGAGACAAATGTAAACAATCCACTGAGCGAGTAGTAATAAAGTTAACTTGACTACCGGAATCTATAACTAATCGACAACGAATTCATTCTCCTGATGAACTTTGAATTTGAGCTTGCGCAGTACCTAAAATCGCAAAAGAATTTCGAAAAAGTGATGATGAATTAGCAAAAGAAACGGAAGCAGTAGTCAGGTCAGGTATTTTCGATGTACTGGGTTCCACTGCAACTGAAGTATCTGCTTCATCCCGCAGAGAAGAAATACTGAAATGCAGGAGAGTATTGTGATGTTTCGATTTACACTGTGAAAGGTAATGTGTTCCCAGGCAGGCGAAACATCGTCTGTTCTTCTTTACAATTTCATGCCGAGAGCGGGGTGAACAAGCGAGAAAAGACGAACACTTAATTAATTTATGATCACCTTTACAAAGTGGGCAAACACTAGCGAATTGTGTCTTTTGAGGTTCTTGCACAACCATGTACACTCGTCGACGTTCAGAAGTTTCAGCAGAAATAGTAGGTTTATACCTATTTGTGACAGGAGGATTGTTTACAAGATCCGAAACCTTACATTGTTCACGAAGAAAATCAATCAAATTTTGAAAGAGAGGAAAATTCTTATTATCAATAAATCGAGTTTCGAAAACCTTGCGAGTACGATTATCTAGAAGACGAAGCAAAATTTCTAATAAAATATAACCTGCCAGATCATCAATCTTCAAAGCTTTGAGAGAAGTTACATTGGCCTGAAGGATATCAACTAATCCTCTAACTCCTTGAGGTGTATCTGATTTTATTGGATTTAATTTTAAAATCTCCGACAGATAATAGTTAGCTATGTGTCGAGGATTTTTATAACGTTTAGTTAAAAGATGGACGGCGGTTTCATAATTTTCTGGTAAAAAAACAACGGTTTAAATTAGACGTAATGCACTACCTTCCACATAACTTAACAAATAAGAGAACTTTTCAATATCCTTTAAATCGGTATAGACTTTTGATACAATATTATTTTATACTTGTATATTCTTGTTTATTTTATTCTTTGTACATAAATATCATATAATAAATAACTTTATTCTTCTTATATTTATAGCCTCAAATATTGATTTTTATTTAGGTAATGTCCGCAGTTTTAAATTATTGCATTCTGGTGAATGCGCCGGGCAAGTAAAAATTTATGTTGGGTAAAAACAATAATTTCTTGAGCTGATATACAGTATCTATACATTATGTTCGTTTTAATAACTTAGAAATTTTATGCATGTAATGTAATTGTTTATTATTATCCTGAAGATCGGTTTTTCTTCTATGATGTAGGTCTTCTGATTTGTTTAGATTACTGAATGAAAATGGACCTGGTACCAAATATAGACCAATCTTTTTTAATATAAAATACCCTACACACAAAATAACTAAATGGTTGAATTTAAATAATTTAAGGATTAAAAATAAATATTAGAATTCACCAAATATTAAGTTCACAAATTTTTCATGTATTTTGATATAGAATCACCTTTTCCCCGAAGTAATTAAAAATCTGAGGAATTTGTTAGTAGATTTCTCAAAAATTGATACATATCATCATAATTTAAAATTCATCAGGTATGAATAACTTGTTATAAGCCTCTCGGTAAATAAAAGGTGTCCCAAGGGTTATTTATAGAATAACACATCGTGAAAATGCCTCCATGTCTTTGTTTAAACATACTCACCCTCTTGATGAAATTTTCCGTGACCATTCTGCACAAATTTCGCTAAATTTTGTTGATCCAGCGATTCGCACCAAACAGTGACTCGTTGTTTTTTGACAATCACATCAAAGTGTGTTTTATCCATCCATCCATACATTCATAATCCATCAACGAAATCTCTTCCCTCTGCATAGTCTTTAGTCTTCAGTTATTGTGTTAATTGAATTTTATAAGCATGAAGATACAGATTTTCTATGAGTATGCGCTTTAAAGAGCTTTTTAAAAATTTACAATTTTTGTCCACGACGTCGAATTTTCATCTTACATATTGACATTTGAACGACTTATTTTTCGAAGTCCAGCGTATTTACTACCTCCAACTGATCCAGTCTCCCTGAACTTTTTAATTAATCTCTTCACAGCTAACGAAATTAAAACACTATTCCGACCATATTTTGTAAGAAATTTTCAAACAGCGGCCGCCGAACATTAATTATTTTTGAGACATTGTTCAATAACAAAAACACGTTTTTGTATTGTTTAAAGCTTTATTATTACAATCTTACACTCTGAGCTATGAAATTATTTTTAATTTTCAGGGTTGCCAAAAATTTACTGCACAAATTTTGCATTAATTTTGGTAGTCCCAGTAAAACATTTTCTTGGATAATTAGCATAACATAACACGGTATCAATTAATACAGGAAACTGAAACATAAAATTACTATCTTTAACCGTAAGCAGGACTTCTCTCATTTATTATTATTATCATTCACCAATTTAGCATTTAACACTACACGCTCACATGGCTAATCATGCGACCATTCATTATGCAAATCCAATCCCACAAGCTAATAAACTCTGTTTCAATGTCCGCAAAAATAAACACACGTTATATTGAGGAATTAAAATGCCTCCCGCTAATCAGTTATATAAACGGTTCGCACTTATACGCAATAAACATATCGAAAAGTAATGAATATTGCCACCATTATTTATCACCTTGCCTTTCTCGAACAGATGACTAATTAAAATATTCCCAATGACCATATGTCGCCGCATTCCATTGCCTACGATGTAATTATCGGGAATCTAAAATAGTTTTTTGAAATATTATACATAATGATGTTTGTTATTGATTGTTAATTAACGAGGTTATTTATGAAGATGATGTTGACCTTTGTTACCTCAGTGTTTATACCATTGGAAATGTTATGTGAATAAAAGTAAAATTAGATGTATTTAAAAATGAAATTTCACATTATTTACTGTTTGAAAATCGACAGTTTCTATACTTATTTAACAAAGTTGCTACGAGGTATAGTAGGAAAGTAGTTCCTGTTTGCATCGTGCGGAGAGTTTGAGAATAGAGTAGCAGCCGGGTGTGTGCTAACATGTTCAGTTGTATTTTAAATATGCGACCTTACGATATTGACCGTCAATTTAAGGATGTATATAAAGAGAATGTTATGAACAAGTTCTGTTTGGCGTTGGTGTCGTAAATATAACTTAGGAATGAACTTATGATTGGAAAAGTTTCGAATGGCCATCAGTCATTACGGAGGAACTATAGTTCAGACTTAACTCTTTTATATTATTATCTGTTTAGATAGATAGATAGATGTTATCTGGGTGGCACCAGCGCCTATTCCACCGCGACCTTTCCAGGTCTATTGTGGATCCCTGTTTATCTCAGATGACCAGCTCTAGCTTTGCCTCTTTGATTAGTCCTATTAGCCCTGCCAGAGGGGCTTGGGTATAAGTCTCCGCGCTTGGGTTTGTAGTGCCTAGCTTTTGATTTCTAACCATTGCTAGACCCTCGCAGTGGCATAGGATGTGGAACGAGTCCTCTTCTTCCTCTAGGCAGATTATCTGTTTAAAAAGATTAAGGATTCTTTTGGAGGAAAGAGTGATCACCTATCTAATTACAAAAAAATGATAAACTAGTCAACACCAGACTTAAAGTGGCCGAAGTTATGGTTTATATTTATCAATTGCTTTCTTAACTCGTAGTAAAACATTTTCGAACTATCTTGGTTAGATCTAAAGGACAATTTGTTTCACAGTAATTTATTATTTCTTCTCCGACTAGTTTCCTTAATAAGTCATTATTTCTTGAAAATGACTTATTGTCAAAACTAGTTGGAGTAGAAATAATCAATTATCTGTGAAAAAAATCAAATGTTTTTTAGTTCTAGCCAATGAGCTATTGTTTTTTTTAATATACAGCAGTAAAAACAAAACAAAGTTTTCTAAGAATTTCCTTATATTCTTAGAGACTTTCTCAGAAATAAAGGTAGTATATAAAGGCACCTGAAAGAATAATAATTAGAAAGAGGGAAATCTTGATATCTAAAAAGAAAAAAAATTGAGAAAAATTAATTAAGGAGAAGATGTAGACAAAATTCTATAAAAAAAAGTAAGAGGAAAAAATCTTTAAGGATTTAGATAGAGAATTATATAAAGTGGAGAGAGGTCCAGTATAAAGCCTCTAAAGAGAGTGAAATGTTAATAAAAATCTTGTATTTATTGCTCATGTATTACTTGTTGAATCATTTTGTTAATAATGTGTAATTCATTAAATTTTAATAGAAAACCTGAGGATAAAGACAGACAGGAAGATTTATGAAGATAGATCAGATTTCTTTTATATTCCATAGATTATGCTTATTGCTCTACATTCTTGATTGAAACATATACATAAATTAGTTGAAGAAAAATTAAGGAAATGCCTTTAATAATAAGCTGACGGATATGAAACGCGTGCTAAGAAACTGCAAATATAGAAATGGAACATAACAAGTGTTTTTCTTCATCAAATTTACATTCATATTCCTCTTTTTTCTCCCATTTATACTATTTCTTGATTGATGTACAATTTTTTTCTAGACACGTTTGGCAATAAATCTCTCCGTCTTTTTAAGTTCTTTACATTTTATACATTTTCTATTTCTAAATCCCTCATACATTTATCTACGATCGTACAGAAAGTAGACGCTGTTTGCATCATTTTTCATTGTAAAAGTGGCTTTTTAAAGCACTAGTGCTTTTTTACGTTTTTATTACACGGTAATGTCAAACTGCTTTTATTGCACAGAAATGTCAAATTTGACAGATGAATATATTATAGCACAAATTTTCGACGAAAAACTTAATTTGTTATTAATTGATACAAATAACTAATAAACTATAAATAAAATATATAATACAAACGAAATGGCAGATTTAAGAACTCTGAAGATTTCATTTAATGCAAGTCGAAGCGATTACAATAAAGTGAACATTTTTTCCATAAATAATAATGGCGGCCGACATTTGTGCAACTTGTTTACTGGTTGCTAAGTAACGCCGTCATTAGTGCACTGCGGGTAAAATATGTTTTCATTAATTGAATTATTGAAATTACATTAAAATATTACTTATAAGAATATATTCTTTGAAATCCTTTACGATCGAAGATAAAATTTTGTAAGGCACACGTGTAAAAAGTTTCTTTATTGCACTCCTGGCTTTAAAAAAAACCCGCTCGTTCCTCGCTCGTGTTTTTAAACGCCAGTTCGTGCAATAAAGCATCACTTTTTACACTTGTACTTTAAATAACTATTTTCTCCAGATGACTATCTAGATTAATTTCCCTTCAAATATCATCGTGCTTTTTTTCAAATTCGTTTCCTCTATTTTTATTTCTCTGGATTCCTTTTATATTTGTCACTAGTTGTCTCTCTTGATAAATTTCTCTTTCTCCGTCTCTGATTATAATTTCTCTCTTCTGTTCTCTCTCTGTATGGATCTCTACATTTCCTTTCTCTCTCCCTTTTGCTTTCTTTCTCTTGCTTATTGTCCAGATTTTCTCTTGCCTTTTGTTGTTTAATCTCAAAATGTCCCTTAAAATTTCATTATATTCATCTTTCTTGATTTTAAGTTTCTTTCTCTCTCTGCTTCTATTTTTTTTAGATTGTCTCTTCCCTTTTGTTATTATTATAAGATTCCTTTATATTTATAAATTTTAAGTTTTCTCCTTCTCAAACCATTCTCATCTCACTTTTCTTTAATATTCCTTCCTCACGTTATTCTAGATATTTTTCAAAGATTTGTATATAAATTTTTCATTACTTTCTTCTAAATTGTCTTTATTTTTAAACTCTTCAGATTTTTTTTCAAATTTTCCTCCGAATTTCTTTTTCTTGCAAATTCTTAAAATATTTTTTTAATTTATTTTCTCTTTTATATTTATCTCTCTGGATCAATTCCTATCTTTTGCTCTAACTATGAACATTTCTCTTTCTCCTTTTCTAATTTTGTTTGACTTCCTTTTATTAGAATTTCTCTTTTAAATTTTTATTAATCTCTCTCTTATATTTCTTGTTTTCATGTATAAAGTTTTAGTTATTTTACGGTAAATCATTATTTTCTCTATTTATTTTGTTTTTGTTTAAGAAACATTAAAAAATTATAAAATATTCTAAAAATTTTACCTAAACTATCAATTAAATTTTGCTAATGAAAGCCAGTTAAATATTTTAAGGAACAGATGCAGTTTAAAACCATAAATAATTATTACAAAAAACAACTAAACTAATACAAAAGTTGTCGATAGAAAAATAATAATTTTTTTAGGACAAATCAAGATAATAAAATATATTCAAATTAATGAAAGCATATAAATTTTTCTTTAGTTCTCTGCCGTTTTTTTTAAGTTCTTATTTTAATCCATTAACTTCTTTTCTAAAACATTTTGCACTTATATCTAAATGTCTCTCTAAATTGTCTTCCAAAAAATTAATTTTTTTCTGTATTTTTCTTACAGGAAAAATATCTCTTCTCCCTTTTTAGCATCCCTCTTTCTTTCTAATTTCCCAGATTTACTATTCGCTTTTTTATGTAACAATATTTCCTTCTGTCTTTATAAATTTTCTTTTTTTTTTGTTTTAAATCCCATTTCATCTCTCTTTTCTATTAAAGTTCTTTTCCTCCTAATTTCTCTTCTCTAGTTTTGTGTGCTTTTTCTTGTTTTTTGAATTTTCCTTTAAATCTCCTTGTTTCTTTTTACTTCTTCAAATAGTTTACTAATAATGTAGAGAGTGTAAGTCCATTATATTTTCTTTTATCTCGATAATTTTCAATTCAATTTCTTTCAATTTCAACATCTTCTAACTTCTCTTTTCCCTTTTGTTGATATCTAGATTTCAACCTTTCTTCTGCTAAGTACACTTTTATCTCTTTTCTTTCAAATTCCATTTACTCTCATTTCTCATGGTTTCCTTAATATTTAACTGCATTAGTATATAGTTTTTTTTTTTTTTAAATCAAATTATCTACAAATTTAACTGTTTTCTTTTCCAAATTCTTCAGATTGTTTTCTCTAAATATCTTTAATATATCTAAATGTAATTCCATCTAAATCTATTTTTGTCTTTCTTTCCGAATTCACCCCTACTTATTTTATCTTTAGATATATTTTATATTTGTCATAGATGACTCTCTAGATTTATTTCTCTCTCTTTTGTTGTTTTATTTCAAGATATCCTTTTATATTTCTTTATATTTATCTTTTTATATTTTGAGTTTTCTACTTCTTAATCCCTTTTCATCTCTCTTTCCTTTAAAATCCTCCTTTCCCCATTTTACCACGTTGTTCTAAATTTCGTTTTAAAGATTTGTATTCAAATTCTTCTTTAGTTCAACTTTTTCTAAATCTTTCTCTCTTTATTTCTAAAATATACAGATTTTTTCTCTATTATCTCTCTCTCTAAATCTAACGAGGAAAATATTCTAGATCAATATCCCTCCATATCTCTCTATCTCTTTTTTGCAAATTCTTTAAATGTTTCCTTCATTTATTTTTTCTTTTATATTTATCTTTCTAGATCAATTCATGTCTTTTTCTCTAACTCCCTAAACATCTTTCTTACATCCTTTTTAATTCTTCAGATTTTCACTTCTGCTTATTAAGATTTCTCTCTCAAAATCTTCTATTAATCTTTCTCTGATCCTAGGTTTTATCTCTTTTTTTCAATTTTTATCGTTCTCTACTACTTTTAATATCTAATTATATATCTTTTAAATTCCCTTTTCTCGTTGTTATGAATCTTTTAAGGATTTGTGTATAATTTTGTCTCTCAATCAATTTCTCTCTCTAAAATCTCTTTCTCTCTCTTTCTCTCTCTTTCTCTCTCTAATTTACCAGATTTTATATTCTTTTTTGTTTATTTCTCTGGATGTCTTTCTAGAGATCTTTGTCTTTCGTTAGTTTTTTTCTAGATTTCAAATTTTCTCCTTCTAAATCTCTATTTTCTTTTAAATTCCTCTTTTTTCCATTTTGTCATTTCGTTAATTAAATCTTTTTCTTTAGATCTGTATTCTCTAGTCTTTTTTTAAATTCTTGAATTTTTTTATTGACTTTAAATGACTGTCTAGATCAATTTTTCACTAAATCTTTGTCTTTTTTTTTAGTACTTATATTATTGTAAAAATCTCTCTCTCTCTCTCTCTTGAAACATCTCTCTTTCATTCTAATTTTCCAAATTTACTCTTTCATTTTATTTAAGTCTCTAGATCTCTCTCAAGATTTCTTTTTCTTTTTATTTCGGAATAAATCTCTCTGTCTTTTTAAATTCTTCAGATTTTATTATTTTCTGAATCCTATCTATATTTTTCTCTAGATGATTTTCTAGATTGATTTCCCTTCAAATCTGTCTGATTTCTTCCAAATTCTTCAGCATCTACCTCTATATTTTCTTTAGATTCCACTTATATTTGTCTCGAGATGTCTCTCTAGATTAATTTCTCTTTATACCTCTCTCTTTCTTGAAACTAATTTCTCTCTCTTGATAAATTTTTCAATTTTGCTTTCTCTTTATTTCTCTCTCTCTCTCTCTCTTTCTGGATCAATTTCTCTTTCTTACCTTTTGTTGTTATCTCAAGATGTTCCTTATTATTTCTTTATTAAATTTATCTCTCTGGATTTTCTGTTCCTTCCACTTTATCATTTTCCAGATTGCATCTTCCCTTTTGTTGTTATTTTAAGACATTCCTTAAGAGTATGTTATATATTTATAGATTTTAAGTTTCCTCCTTCTCAGACCCTTTTTATCTCGCTTTTCTTTAAGATTCCATTTCTCCTCATTTTCTTTAGATCAACGTTCTTCTAAATTTTTCTGTCTTTATTTATAAATTCTTCATATTTTTTTTAATTATCTCTCTCTCTTTCTCAATCTAAAGACAAAAATACTCTAGATCAATTTCGCTTCAAATGTCTTGATCTTTTTCTTACAGTCCTTCAAAATTTCTTTATTAATTTTCTCCTTTATATTTATCTCTCTAGATTAATTAATGTCTCTTCTTCTAACTCTCTAACAATCTCTCTTTATTTCTTACTAATTTCCCAGATTTTGACTTTATTACGATTTCTATTTTAATTTTTTTATTAATCTCTCTCGTTTTCAATTATAATAATAATTTTCTCTATTTATCTTAATCGATCACTCTCTGCCTCTCTTAAACTCTAATTATATATCTTAAAAATTCTCTTTTGTCCCATTTTGTCATGTTGTTATAGATCTTTCGTCAAGATATGTGTATAAATTTTTCTCTGAATCAATATCTTTCTCTTTCGCATTAAACACTTTTCTCTAGTTTTTTATCTAATTTTCTTGATATTATCTTCCCTTTTATTTAAGTTTCTAGATAACTCTCTAGGTTCCTTTGCCATTATTTAGTTTCTCTCTGGGTTTCAAATTTTCTCCATGTAAATCCCATTTTTAATAATAATAATAATAATGCATTATTGGTGCTAATTGAACTAAACAATGTCTTACAAGTCATAATGAGAACTTCCTATGTATTTGAAGTTGTTCTGTAACTTTTATTTATCCATATTAGGTGCTGCCATCTTAGTGTTGGTGGCGGTATCATTATCGAAACAGGATGGTTGATCGCTTTGCTAGACTGTTTATATTTACAGAAAAATGTAGTTGCTTCCAACAGATTTTCTACAGTATTTATACTTACTATTTTATAACTGTGATATTGTCATTAATCAGAGAAATTACATCTTCGTTTGTTTTAGGCAGGATTAAAACGTCCATAATCTCACTTGTGCTCTTGAATTTTGTAGAGGCAGCGGTGCATCCTGAGTTGTGTAATTCGAGACACGAGGAATGGTATTGCTTCTAGCAGATGTTCTACTCACTTATATTGACAATTATTTGCTTTTTAGACTTGTTGAACTTGAACTTGTTTAGATAAAATTTTCTCGAATTCTCTATATTTTTTTCTAAATTCTTGAACTTATCTTTTATTAACTTTCTTTCTAAATCCATTGCATTTATCTTCAAATATTTCTGTAAATCAATTTTATAATGTATGTATTTTTTTCAGAATATTTCTTACTGGAAAAATATTCCTTTCTCTTCTCTCTTTCTTTAAACATCTCTATTTCTAACTAATTATTCAGATTTACACTCTTTTTATGTCTCTCAAGATTTCTTTGTCTTTTTAGATTTCAAATTTTCCCCTTCTAAATCCCTTCTCATCTCACTTTTCTTTTAAATCTCTAGACCTTTCTATAGAATTTTGCATCTTTTCTTAAGCAATTTCCCGTATTTGTCTCTTTTCTTTTAAATTATCTTTTCTAATTCTTAGTTTCTCAACCCAAATGCCCACGCTGAGAACTTATGATTTAATCCTACTAGATTTGTACATACGCATTTTTCCTAGATCAATTTCCCTCTATCTCTAAATATTTTTTTGTCTAAATCTCTTTAATTCATCCAGATTAAATTCCTTCTAAATTTTTCTTCTTTCCAAATTCTTCTCTACTTGTTCATCCTTACATATCTTTTATATTTATCTCTAGATGTCTCTCTAGATTAATTTTCCTTTTCTTTTTTTAAACATCTCTCATTTTAAATCGTCTAGATTACACACATTATTTATATTTTCTCTCATAGTCTATTAAATAAATCTCTATGAGTTATATCTTTTCGTTTCAAATATATTTATTAATTATCTTACGCCAAATCGTCATCTATTTATCTTTCTCTATATAGCTCTATTTATCTCACTTGGTCAAAGTCTACATCTCTTAATTTGTAATTCGAAATTCCTCACAATTTCTTTCTGAGCTTTTTCTAACGTTGTTCTAGATCATTTTGTAGATTTTTCTCTAAATCAATTTTCCTCTAAACATCCGTGTTTTTTCATAATTAATTTAAAACATTAAACATCCCATACAAGGGAGACGTTCTAGAATTCTTAAACTTTAACGTTTTAGAGTTCTTGAATTATTAGATTCTTGTGTTCTAGTAATCTAGATATTTATGGCTTTAGAGGTTTAAAGTTCTGGAATTTCTGGATTCTTGTGTTCAAGAACTCGAAAGCTTAGGGTCTTTAGAATTTCAGAGTTCTAGAATGTTTGGGTTTTCGTTTTCTAGAATTCTAAAGCTTTGGAGCTTTAGATTTATCGAGATCTAAAAATGTTGGATTCTTTTGTTTTAAAATTCTAGAACTTAAGAGTTCTAGTAATCTAGAGATTTATGGCTTTAGCGGTTTAAAGTTCTGCAATTTCTGGATTCTTGAGTACTTGAACTCTAAAGCTTAGGGTCTTTAGAATTTTAGAGTTCTAGAATGTTTGGGTTTTCGTTTTCTAGAATTTTAAAGCTTTGGAGCTTTAGATTTATCGAAATCTAAGGTTATTGGATTCTTTTCTTTTAAAATTCTAGAACTTAAGAGTTCTGGAATTCTGGATTTTGAACAGAAGAGTTTTACAGATCTTGATTTTTTGAATTAACGTATGTTAAAATTCTAGAATTTAGAATTTTGGATCTCTTGGATACTTGTGTTTTAGAATTCTAAACTTCTAAAGGTTTTTAATTGTACAGTTCTTTATTTTCTCAGACTCTCATGTTGTAGAAAACTAGACGTTTAGAGTTATCGTGTTTAAGAATTCTAGAGCTATGCAGCTGCAGAATTTTAGTTTTAGAATGTTTAAGGTCTCGTTTTCAAGAATTCTAGAGCTTTAGAGTTATAAAGTTCTAAAATTCTTGGATTTTTGTGTTCTAAAATTCTGGAGCTTTAAAGCATTAGAGGATTAAAGTTGTGAAATTATCTGAAATTTCGTGTACTAGAATTCTAGAGATTTAGAACTTTAGTGTCTTAGAAATCTGTAATTCTTGGATTCACTGGTTTTAAAATTTCTGAGTTTAGAGTTTTAGAAATCTTGGACTTTTCTGATCTAGAATTCCTGTTTTAAAATTCTAGAACTTTAGAACTTAAAAGTTCTGGAATTCTTAATTTTAAATTCTTGGATTTTTGTGTTCTAAAATTCTGGAGCTTTAAACCTTTAGAGGAATAAAGTTGTGGAATTTTCTGAAATTTCGTGTATTAGAATTCTAGAGATTTAGAACTTTAGTGCCTTAGAAATCTGTAATTCTTAGATTCACTGGTTTTAAAATTTCTGAGTTTAGAGTTTTAAAAATCTTGGACTCTTCTGATCTAGAATTCCTGTTTTAAAAATAAAAATCTAGAACTTAAGAGTTCTGGAATTCTTTAATATTTGCGTTTCATAATTCTACATATTTAGAACTATAGAGTTTTAAACAAATCGTCATCTATTTATCTTTCTCTATATAGCTCTATTTATCTCACTTAGTCAAAGTCTACATCTCATAATTTTTAATTCGAAATTCCTCACAATTTCTTTCGTAGCCTTTTCTAACGTTGTTCTAGATAATTTTGTAGAAATCTGTGGTCTTTCTTAATTAATTTAAAACATTAAATATCCCATATAAGGGAGACATGTTCTAGAATCCTTAAACTTTAGAGGTTTAGAGTTTTAATGTTCTTGAATTGATAGATTCTTTTGGCTTTCAAGAACAAAAGAATCTAACAATTCATGAACTCTAAAACTCTAAACCTCCATAGGTTAGGCATTCTAAATCAGAAGAGTCCACGAATTTCAAAACTCTAAACTTTTAAAACAAGTGAATCCAAGAATTGCAGATTTCTAAAACATTAAAGTTCTAAATCTCTAGAATTCTAGAACACGAAATTTCAGAGAATTCCAGAACTTTAATCGTCTAAAGTTTAAAAGCTTCAGAATTTTAGAACATAAGAATCCAAGAATTTTAGAATTCTATAACTCTACAGCTCTAAAATTCTAGAATTCTAAAATTCTGCAGCTCCATAGCTCTAGAATTCTTAAACACGATAACTCTAAACCTCTAAAGCTTCAAAGCTTTAGTTCTCTACAACATGAAAGTCTAAGAAAATCAAGAACTGTACAATTATAAACCTCTAAAACTTTAGAATTCTAAAACTCAATAACCCAAGAATTCCAAAATTCTAAATTCTAGAATTTTAAGCCCCGCTAATTCAAGAAATCCGGATCTCTAAACCTCTACAGTTCTAAATCTGTAGAATTCTGAAACGCAAAAATTTAAGAATTCCATAACTCTTAAGTTCTAAAGTTCTAGAATTTTAAAACAATAATTCAAGATCTCGATAACTGTAAAGCTCCACAGTTTTAGACTTCTAGAAAACGAAAACCCAAACATTCTAGAACTCTAAAATTCCAAAGACCCAAAGCTTTAGAATTCTTGAACACAATAATCGAGAAATTCCAGAACTTTAAACCTCTAAATCCATAAAGCTCTAGATTTCTAGATCTAAAGAATCGAACAATTCATGAACTCTAAAAGCATAAACCTCCAAAGCTTAGGAATTCTAGATCAGAAGAGTCCACGATTTTCAAAACTCTCAACTTTTAAAACAATTGAATCCAAGAATTGCAGATTTCTAAAAATTAAAGATCTAAATCTTTAGAATTCTAGAACACGAAATTTTTACAGAACTTTAATCCTCTAAAGTTTAACACCTTCAGAATTTTAGAACATAAAAATCCAAGAATTTTAGAACTCTATAACTCTACAGCTCTAAAATTCTAGAACTCTAAAATTCTGCAGCTCCATAGCTCTAAAATTCTTAAACATGATAACTCTAAACCTCTAAAGCCCCAAAGTTTTAATTCTCTTCAACATGAGGGTCTAAGAAAATCAATAACTGTACAATTATAAACCTCTAAAACTTTAGAATTCTAAAACAGAATAACCCAAGCATTCCAAAATTCTAAATTCTAGAATTTTAAGCCGTGTTAATTCAAGAAATCCGGATCTCTAAAACTCTACAGTTCTAAATCTGTATAATTTTAAAACGCAAAAATTTAAGAATTCCAGAAGTCTTAAGTTCTAAAGTTCTAGAATTTTAAAACAATAATTTAAGATCTCGATAACTGTAAATCTCCAAAGCTTTAGAATTCTAGAAAACGAAAACCTAAACATTCTAGAACTCTGAAATTCTAAAGACTCTAAGGTTTTTAATCCTTTAAAGCCAACCTTTATGGATTTAGAGGTTTAAAGTTCTGGAAATTCTGGATAATTCTTGAGTTTAAGAACTCTAAGGCTTTAGTTTTAGAATTTTTGGGTTGTAGTTTTCTGGAATTCTAGATATTTGGAGCTTTACGGTTAGATCCAAAATTCTTGGATTCTTGTTTTCTAATATTCTGGAGCTTTAGAATTTTAGACTAGACTAGAGTGTAGAGTTAAGGAATTTTTGATTTTTTGAATTGGTTCAGGTACAAATCACTTCACTGAACAACCCATATAGTAGGTAAAAACAAACTCTAGTTTGAAATTAAACCACATATTGGAACCGATTTAATAATGATGAAAATATTAACAATTTTTTTGAATAATTTTCCTGTAACTAATTCTATTATATAAGTTTCAAGCAACATATAAACCATGA